>CAUYPK010049136.1:0-33698 GCA_963574355.1 Loris lydekkerianus | reverse complement strand
CTTCATGTTTACATGGATGGAGCTGGAACATATTCTTCTTAGTAAAGTATCTCAAGAATAAGAGATGCTTTGGGCTTCATTCTACACCGGGCAGGAGGATCTGAAAAACCTGTCATTGAGATCTGAGTGACTGTGAAAATCTGTTACGGTGTTGCTTTTGAAATGCATTTCTGGAAGGCCATGTGAGTCCTGGTGACTAGTGTGGAGGCAGGGTTTGAATTTCTGCTCTGCAGTGTTGTAGTTTAAACCACTAAACTCTCTGAACCTAAGTTTCTTATCTGTAAAATGTGGACCTGACAGTACCTACTTCTCAGAATTGTTTTAATTTATGCAGAATGTTTAGGCCAGTCCCTGGGACGGTAGGAACTACATCGGGAGCTTAGACCAGCCCGAACCAGGACAAGTAGGAGAAAAGTCAGAGACGTCAGCAGCAATATCAGAAAGATGGAGGACATATTTTGGGAAAAGAGAGCATTTTGGCATTCTTGAAATCCTTCCATGGAGGGGGCTGCTTACTTGGCATTCTGCCATTAACCAAGCAAGACAGATTAGCTCATCTCTAGGCCCTCCACCAGCCTTCTGGAGTTTATCACCATGAGGCACACAGTGACCAAATGTGCCCAGGGGAGGCAACACCCCAGCTGTGTCAGAGAAAGCTGCACCGATACCACATACCAGGGAGTCTCTTGGCTTTGAATTAATGCTTTTTCATCTTCTTCCTCCTCTCATTTTTCCATTTTTGCTTTTCTTAGGACATAGGTAGTCTGAATTCTCCTAGGGTTTGTATTATACTTTGAAAATTTAAACTAAATCTCCCCTCTTTGATAACAAAGACACCCATTCCTAGTTCACATCCTATTAGGCGTTGAATTACATTCCCCTCAACAAGCTCTGTTGAAGTTCTGCTCCCTATAACTCAGAATGTGATCTTATTTGGATGCGAGGTCACTGCAGATGCATTTAAAGATGAAACCATACTGGAGTCGGCTGAACTCCTCACGGCACACCACTGGCATCCTCATAAGAAGATAGCCATGTGCAAACACACAGGGAGAAGGCCATTGGCAATGGAGGCAGAGGGTGGAATTATGTAGCCATAATCCATGGAATGCCAGACATTGCCAGCAAACCCCCAGTAACTAGGAAGAGAAAAGGGAGACTTCTCTGTAGGTTTCAGAGGGAGCATGACCTTGCTGAGACTTGATTTTGGATTTCTGGCCTCCAGAAACATGAGTCAATAAATTTCTGTTGCTCTAGGCTGCAGTTTGTGGAACTTTGTTCGGGAAGCCCTAGGAATTGCCTACACATACCCTTTCAAGTCGCCAAAAATTATCCTCAATGATAAGAGGATATAGGGGTTCCAAAGTGTTATCATAGTCTCTATGTAGAGGACCTTTTCTTGTGGGGAGCAAAGGTGGGAATCTAAAACCGCAGTTGAGACCAGATGGCCATGAGTCTTCTGCAGAAAACTGGAGCCATCTCTCCTGTCCACACGGCCTCACATGTTTATTATTGCAAAAAACATCTAGTTGCAAAGGGCTTGATACAGTGCAGGCTGGGTAGCTCTTGATTTCCTATTTCTCCGCAGGCCTCTGCTGTCAGTTTGGTGGCACCTGTGGGTGCTGAGTGTTACCACACAAGTGACAGTGAACAGTGTAAAAATAGTCAAGCAAGGGGCAGCAATAGCATGGAGACGGGGTGATTCGTTAGTGAACTTGAACACAGAGGAGCAGTTCCTCAGGGGAATTCAGGTTTGCCATGTTTGAGGACAAAACTACATCCCTTCAAAGATCGAAAAGTTCTGTCCCAAGTAGAAAAATCAGGCCATGTTTGATGCATGGAAATCTTATTCTATCCAAACATCCAGTTACAAGGATCCAGAATCCCCAGGTTGCTTGCTACATTCTGTGTTTACACTTGGGAGTTTGTTTTTCTTTAACCTTCTGGGCGTGTCCTGGGACAGACATGAATGATGACCACACTAAAGAAAATAAAAGCTCTTTCTTTTCAATCAAAGACACAAGAAAAGGAAATGTCTTCATCATTTTCAGGCTAGCCATTGGTCTGTCTGTGTAAGTGTTTGTTTGAGCTGGAGCTTTTAAGACACTGTTAGCTTCTTTTCAGTTTCCACAATACACTTCCTGATGGCAGAGCATGTTTCCTACCATTCAGTTAAGTCAAGCGAGAGTTACTAATAGCTTTCGTCTTACCTCACTGCTGGAATATTTTTCCCTCCAGTGCTTTAGGTCTGTTTATTAAACAAATAGAAAATGAACGAAATAAATCTCTGCAGGTCTGAACACTGCTTGGCAAGTGGGGGAGAACATATATAGTAGGGTTCTTGCAAGGTCTCAGCAAAGATGATTGTACAGAATTATTTGATATGTTATGTATTGTAGCTGCCAAGACACAGCCCCCAACCTCTATGACAGAGTTTCTCTACCTGAGGCCCAATAATTTGGGGCCAAATAATTTCCCATTGGTGACATTGGGGTGGGGACACTGTCCTATGGATTGCAGGGAGATTATCGGCCTCCCTATTCTTTATCCACTTGAGGCCAGTAGCATCCTCCAAATTGTGATAACTAAAAATATTTCTAGACAAGTGTATTTCAACCTTTTTTATCTCATGGCACACTTGAACCTATAGTTAAACTTCCGTGGCACACTTAAATTATGTTGATCAAAAAAAAGAAAGGGTTAAAAAAAAAGAATATACTTACTGTGCTTTGAACTTCTTTCAAAAATAATTTAATTAGTGATCTTTGAAACTGTTCACGGCACACCTAAGATCCGCTCATGGCATATCAGTCTACCGTGGCATACCGTTCGAAAACTATTGCTCTAGATAATGCCAAATATTCCCTGAAAAGGGAGAGAAAATTGCCCTCTATTGAAAACCACTGCTGTAGCAAATCAGACTATCATGTGATATGACAGAAGTTTAGAAATGTTTATAAGCTAGCATGCTGGCTTATTTGATTGCAGGCACTTCTGGTTTGCAGCCCTGAGGCCTTGTGAGTTCACTCAATCATTTATCCAGTTCGTAGGCAGCACCTACTTTCTGAGTATGGAATAAGTGAAATGAGGAAACAGAGTCAGGACAAAGCCGATGAGCTGGGTGTGGATAAAATGCCAATAAGTACAGACGACCTTTGGCCTCTCAAGGTCACTCATGAATCATTACCAAGGAGGGGTGATGTAATTTTCTTACCTGCTTCCCCAAATCACTAATCCCTAGAATTTTGAATTCTTGAATAATTTCTCCCAAGACAATGCCTCAAGCGCTTTTCTGCCTTGGAGACTTCTCACTTACTGCTGGTTTTGCTTGGAATACTCATTCCACCACTGTTCACCTGGCTAACTTGGAGGGATTCATAAAGTCTTCACCTAAATGTTTTTTTTTTTGTTTGTTTGTTTTTTGGCCGGGGCTAGGTTTGAACCCACCACCTCTAGCATATGGGGCTAGTGCCCTATCCCTTCGAGCCACAGGCGCCACCCAACACCTAAATGTTCTTTCTTCAAAGACTTCTTTCTGGCTCTCACCCTCTTTTTTCACCTGGGCCTTTTTTCCCATCCAACCTATCACACTTACTTGGTGTGATTTTGTATGTGTCTAGTCATAATTTCTGATACTAGGCTGTAATTTTCCAGGAATGCAATGGATAATTAATTTTGGTTGAATAAATGAATGAACTCAACCAAGGTTCATTACTGGTTACAGCATACTGCTGTTGGCTAAGTTATTTTACTCTCTTTCTCCTATTTACAGAGCACTTTCTTTTGGGAAGTAGAATTTTGAATGGGTCATTGCCTAGCCGAAGGCACTCATTGATTGCATTTACTTATTCTAGCCCAGGCATAATTTTGATAAAAGAGTGACTAATCACAGGGAAGACAGATTAATTCAGTTTTTGCTTACCATGAAATTTAGGTTCAGGCTTGACGCCCGTAGCCAGAGGTAAGGACACCAGCCACATACTCTGGGGCTGGTAGATTCAAACCCGTCCCAGGCCTGCTAAACAACAATGACATCTACAATAACAACAAAAAAATAGCCAGGCATTGTGGCAGGCACCTGTAGTCCCAGCTACTCGGGAGGCTGAGAATCGCTTAAGCCCAAGAATTTGAAGTTGTTGTGAGCTATATGCTATGAAAAAAAAAAAGAAAGAAAGAAAGAAAGAAATTTAGATTCAAACCTACCAATTTTAACCTAGCACTGTCCTGACAGCTGATGATTTCCCTGAGTTGTTTTTAGGTGGTCTGGAATGCAAACACCTTCCTGTTTACTTTCAGTCATACAGCTGGGCATTAAGTGATGTGATTAAAATCACGCAGGACCTTAAATGCTAAACTTTATATAGGTCAGAGTGAAAAAACTCTTTACAACTGGGTAATGGGAAAATCTGACTCAAAGTAATAGTGCTTCTGATCTGTAGCTCTTAGTCATCTGATCCTGCTGCTTACAGAAGGGCAGTTGAAAAAACTTCAGAAATGTGGCCACATGAACTTGGTGAATTTTACCGTTTACCTAGACCTTTTTAAGACTATTGCGCTATCGGAAATTGCCAGTGATTATGCATTTCTCTGTTATGTGAACTAAAATGAATTAGCTGGAGAAAAAAAAAAAGAAAAAAAAAAGGAATACTGAAAATTTGTGGCGAACTTTGGAACTGATTTTCTAATCCATCTTGGAACCCAAACAGCCAATTTGGAGGCAAGGGTAACCAAAGGGAAGACCACAGAGTTCTGAGCCCTGATCAGAAGAGGAAATGAACTTTAGTGTTGGTCTTCTTCAGAACCACGTGTTTATTTGTGGTACATTTGCATTCAGCATGACATGGGCTGATTTCAAAGATGATTTAATTAAACCCCATAGGCTGAATACTAAGAGTAAAGATGCCAATTGGTAAAATACAGGAGGAAATTAATAAAAATACTACTGATGAGCAGTCTTCCACCCTCCTCTCAGTGTGGGCTTTCTGCACTTTAAAGGCTTTTGCTCTTTTGTAAACACTGATCAACTGGAATCTCAAGATTTTGTAAATGAAGGTGACTTAGATATTGCCCGCGTCAACGTCTTGATTTTTCTACATGAAGGTACTGCTACCCAAAGAGCATAAGTGATTTTTCCAACCATGGATGTCTGTGTTCAAGAGTGGATTGAAATTCAGATTTACTGTGAGACTCAGTTTCCTCCTCTGCTCTGAGCAGTGATTTGCATCAGCAAAGCACTTTTCAGTGACTTGGGAGCCTCTTCTCTGCACCAGGCACTGGAGAAATGAATGACACCTGTGTGTCCCTGGGCCCTGTGATGCTCCTCGCTGTGGCCACTGGCACTGCAGGGCTTTTGCTGGAGGATTAGGAGATAACTCAATGGTGTGCTTGAGCCATGAACCCAGGCAGGAAAAAGGGGGTGGGAATGACATTCTGGCACTGAGATATCATTCCCACCCCCCTTTTCCTGCCTGGGTTCATGGCTCAGCTGGGCCTACTTTTGGGGAAGGAAAGAAAAAGAAGGAACAAAGTAAATCGAGAAAAAAACAGAGGTGATTATATAAGTGATACTAGATTTACCTTATATGTAAAGTATGTCTCATGCAGGTGCTACAGCAGAGCTCCAGAAAGTCTTTTTTTTTAAAAAACATGGCTCTTGTTATGTTTCCCAGACTGACCTTGAACTCCTGGGCTCAAATGAACCTGTCACTTCAGCCTCCTGAGTAGCTGGAGCTACAGGTGCATGCCAAAACACCCAGCTGCCAGTTGGGAAAGTATTTTTTTATAAAATGATTGAAAAATTTCATGTTCTGCTAACAATGCTAAGGACCTCCCCAGATGAGAACCCAGTAATGCAATAATTACCCCACTGTGGCCCTCACGGTCCTGAAAGTTTTAATGGGACACATTATTTTATTGTTAAGAAATTTTAAGAGTCCAAACCAGACTCAATTCTGACTGTATTACCTGTCAGCCTTAAAAAAAAAAAAAAGAATTCATAGGGGTGGGTCCTACCACAGACCAATTAAATCCGAATTGCTTGGGATAGATTGTGCATGATGGAGATTTAAAATGTTCTCAGATGATCTGCAGCCAGGGTAAAGCACCCCTGGTCTAAATGCACAGAATAGCCAGAGTCTCCCATGAATTTCTGTCACAATAGGGGTTTATACAAGCTGCAAAGCTGTGTGAATATGTGGTGTGTAGGAGGAGTGGATGGGCAGGCTTGGGGTACAGATACTGCTTCATGCTGACCTTTGGGGATATACAATGCATGCATTTTGCAGTGTTCGCCTTTCAGACATTTACCACTTGCATTCTCAACCACTGATTAAAACAATACCACAGATTCCTCTTTGCCCTGAGACAAACCAGGTAGAAGGAAGTGTTCAGATGCATGCCTATGCTTAATTATGGGGTCCTGTGTGAAGGCTGTTACAAACCAAGAGAGGGATTTGAGAAGCTCTACAGGCAAGTAAGGAATTTAACACACAACTATTACAAACAGCCTCTGGTGACACATTCCTGGGATTTTATTACATGAAAGTTCTTCTCCCATATAGCCTTTTTTTTTTTTTTTTTTTTTTGAGACAGAGTCTCAGTCTGTCATCCCAGGTAGAGCACAGTAGTGTCACAACAGCTCAATGCAACTGCAAACTCCTGGGCTCTAGTGATCTTCCTGCCTTAGCCTCTGGAGTAGTGGGGACTACAGGCATGCACCATGACGCTGACTCAATTTTTTCTATTTTTAATAGAGATGGGGTCTTGCTCTTTCTTGCTCAGGTCAGTCTCAATTCCTGAGCTCAAGCAATCCTCCTGCCTCAACCTCCCAGGCTGCAAGTATTACGGGTGTGAGCCACCACACCTGGCCAGTTTTTGTTTTTTTTAAAGCTAAGCATGCTAGCCTTTCCCCTTATTTTGTATCTTAAATGATGGCTGTGTCTGAGCAGTATTTTTCTGTTAAGTCTCATAATAATCTGGCCACAGCCACAGGTAATTGCCATTTTGTGTTTGCTTCCAACGGATCTTCTAGACAGACAGCCCCTCCCCGGCCTTACCCCAGGGTTTCTCTTTACTTCTTACCACCTGTCTTCTGCTCTTCCCTAGGGCTTCTGCAGCATCTCTAGCTCCCTCTCAAGATCAAACAAACCCATCTCTAATAAATTTGACCAACAGCAAATAAGGAAGATGTGATATTTCGTGTATGTGATATTACTTGAGAAGAATTTCATCATGCTTCTTTTTTATCATTCAGTTAAGATGGTTAATTCTCTGAAAGAATTCAGACTCGGTTTGGATCCCCATTTGTCCCAAGGGTACACGACTGGCTTGTGGATGCATTTAAGGATGTGTTTACAACAGATGCTCAACCTGGAGATCTTAGTCCCTTTCCAGAGTTTTCCATATTCGTTATGCTGGACTAGGTATCTTGGTTTTCCACAGAACAGTGTTTTCTTATTTTTCTATATGTTTACCGGTTTGTTTCCTACTTAGTATCTGTTTGATTTCAAGTCCTTTAACATTATTTCACTTTGTGTTGGTCTTTATCTTATTTTCATAGGCTATTTTTCATTTGTCAAAATGACTTTGATATTATTTTTATCATAGATGTTAACAAGGTCATTTTAATTGGTGTGATTTTTAAGTGGAGAGTCTTCTTGTTCACGCTAGTGTCTGATAAAATATTAAATACCCTAGAACCATGGTCCTGGCTGTATGGTAGATACCAAGCCACACCCCAAATTCACATTCAACACCATCATTCTTTTTTCATGGCTACTTTCTACTTTTACCTATTCTTAACTGAATAATGATCCTAATATCTCATTCTTAGCTTGTTGATAGGGAAACTATTTGGAATCAAATTGACGAGTCTTAGTTTTATACATATTAAAGTAAATTTGCCTCCTATCATAGCAGACAGAGAAGGAAGCTTATCTTGGAGAAGCACTGATGTTCATTTCCACTGGTACAGACACCAATAACAGAATGAATGATCTCCGGCCCCTTCCAAGGAAATTTAAGAGTTTTGCCTATTTCTATTTTTTTTTTTTTTTTTTTGCAGTTTATGGCCAGGGGTGGGTTTGAACCCGCCACCTCTGGCATATGGGGCCGGCGCCCTACTCCTTTGAGCCACAGGCACTACCCTGTATTTTATTATTATTATTTTTTTTAAATCTGAGAAGAGAACTGAGATCTATGAGAGTCCATTTCTGACATAAAAAGAAATTTCTGTGCTGTCGTGTTGAAATAGTAGATTAATGGTCACCACCATCCAGCAAGTAAAATCACAGAGCTCCGTGTAGTGAGTGTCTAGAAGCAGCAAAGCCAAAGGAGTGATGGAAGAAGAGCTTGGGTTTCTCAGAGTTGCCTCCTCTAGGTGTGGAAGGTTTGGATTTTTCATTAGGACTGTCACCTGGTCTGATCATTTCTCTGAATCAATCTTGTCCAGGGATAAACTAGGAAGGAGTCCTTTCACCCCTGTCTTGGTAGGGAAGCTCTCCCGTGGCCTGAGAGCCAGGCCTCAGCCTCCGTACTTCTGTACAAAGCCGAGCAGCACTGAGGGCATCCCTCGGCATCCTGGGAATTTCCCGGCTCTGCCTGCCAGATACCTAGGAGATTAGCCTCCTCCTCCTGGGCCCTGGAGGATCATCTCCTTGCCATTGCTTGCTTACTGCAAAGCTCAGAAGAGATGTATTTATGTCCCCCCAAACCCGAAGATTACAAAAACATTAATGGTGAACATTTAAAAGATATACATGTATTAAATATATTTCCTTTTTACCTTACTAGGTAGAGTACATGTTTTTAGATTTATTCATTAATTTTCTGTATTTTTTAACAAGATTTTAAATGTGCCCAATGAAAATAAAACCATCTGAAGACCTTCACTAATGACTCCTACTGTGTCTCTTCATTCAAAGCAGACATTAAATTACTTAAAAAGGAATTTCAGCATGTCAGTTCAATTTGGCATCCATTTTCTGATGGCTGACCCTGCATAGGGCCTTGGAGGGGGCAGTGGGCTGCCATAGAAGTGAGAAGGACATTTCCCTGCTCTGAAGTACCAAGGTGCAAACTGGGGACAGAAGGGCAGAGAAAGGGGTACACAGTGAAGGGCAGTGAAGCAGAAAAGTTGGAAAGCTTTGGGAAATGCCAAGATAGAGATGAAAACAAAGATTAAACTTGGCCTGTTGTGGTGAGGCCCAATTGTCTGAGGCGAGGTTCTGTCAGGTGCAGCAGGGCTCCCGACCTGCTCCCTGCCTGGGGCAGAGCTTCCCCAATACAGCTTGAATGACCTTTCTGGGCAGCAGAATGACTCTCATTCCTACCTTTACATTTAGAGAAATAGAGGAGCTCACCCAGAATAGCTTGGTGAATTGCTAGTTATTGTTTTACACAATTTTTTTTTTCCTACTAAAAAACTTGATCCTCAGGAACAAGCAAAGGAGAAAGATCTGTGAAGCTAACCAAAACAATTGGCGATAAAAATCTTATGAGTGCAACTCAATTTCCTCGACATATTTTGGTATGTCCACTTCCAGCCCTATATCACTGCTAATAATACAGAAAAGGCAAAGAGTGAGTCATGAATGATGGAACATTTAACTTGTTCTTCTAAGAGACTAATGATGTCTTGTAAAATGCACTATTGAGTCTGTTCCTTGCTTCTGGCATTTGTTTTTGAGAACAAATACATAATTACAAGGGAGGAAGTCTCAGAGAAACTATTTGCAGGATTCAATAGGCATTTCTCCTACCAGCATAGAGCTAAGGCATTTCTCAATTGTTTCCTGTTTTTACAGGGTATTGATGCGGTGGCACCAAGGTCTGTAGGAATCAAACAGGGGCACTGAGAACCTTAAGAGGAGCTATTGAGTGCAAAGCGCCTGCCAGGGCCTGCTTCACTGCCCTCACCCACCCTGCCCACACATCCAGGCAAGATCAGCCTCTGCCCAGGCCAACTTGGGCAATGAGGGATGCTTTAAAGATGGGAGTGATTCCACATCAGCTGGCACACCCCCACAGTGGATCCCTCTGCTGGTTTTGGGACTTAGCCCTCCCCACTCAGCATCACATTCCTTGAGGCCTGACGTTTTACGTTGGCCTGTTTACATTGGTCATTTTCTTTCTTCCTCAATCCACTTCCCATGATCTAGATAAGCGTTCCTAACCTTTTTAGCACCAGGGACTGATGTCATGGGAGACAACTTTTCCATAGACCAAAGTAGGGTGGAGAGATGGTTTTGAGATGATTCAAATGCATTACATTTATTGTGCACTTTATTTCTAATATTATTATATAACAGTATACATGGTGACCAGAAAATTCATGTACACTTTAAAACAGACAACAATTTTAAATTGCACATGAACTTTATGGTCACTCTGAATAATGAAATAGTTACACAATTCACCATAATGCAGAACCACTGGGAGCCCCAAGCTTGTTTCCCTACAACTATATGGTCACATTGGGTGGTGACGGGACACAGTGACAGATTGACAGATGAAGCTTTGCTCACTCTCCCAATGGTCATCTCCCAGTGTGAGGCCTAACACCTAACAGGTCACTGACCAGACTGGTACGGACTCAAGGCCTAGGGGTTGGGGACTGCAGGTGTACAGTCTGATCCTCATGTCTGTCACTTCCCACACAGACTATGTCTGGAATCCCTCTTACATATACCACCTGCACAATATGAGGACACTGTCACCCCTTTCCACCCTCTGGTGACAACACTGTCTTCTTGGATCATTCCAGAGAGGCACAAGGGGACAGTTAAGAATCTGGGCCTTGGAGTTTCACTATCTGGGTTCGAACCTGACTACTACTTCCTACCTGTGTAATTCTGAGCAACCCCTTGCTAAGCCTGAGTTTCCTAATCTGCAAATGCACATGATAGAATAATAGTGACGGGAATAGTGATTATAATATAATCAATAGTGATATAATAATAGTGATGGGAATAATAGTGACTTCCAGGCAGTCTGCAGGAAGTGCTGGAAGGAGCACCCTATTTCCTATCTCACTCTGACCTGCATATAAAATAGCATTCCTTGGTTTGCCCCATTGCTCTGAAAGCCCTTCAGAGATCTATAAATTCGATCCTACAATTCTTCTACTAGGTATATACCCAGAAGACCAAAAATCACATTATAACAAAAATATATGTACCAGAATGTTTATTGCAGCTCAATTCATAATTGCTAAGTCATGGAAGAAGCCCAAGTCTCATCGACCCGTGAATGGATCAATAAACTGTGGTATATGTACACCATGGAACATTATGCAACCTTAAAGAAAGATGGAGACTTTACCTCTTACATGTTTACATGGGCAGAGCTGTAACATATCCTTCTTAGCAAAGTATCTCAAGAATTGAAGAAAAAGTATCCAATGTACTCAGCCCTACTATGAAACCAATTTATTGCTTTCTTATGAAAGCTATATCCCAATTATAGCCCAAGAAGGGGAAAGGGGAAAGAGAGGGGGGGAGGATGGATTGGTGGGACCACACCTACAGTGCATCTTATAAGGGCACATGTGAAATTTACTAGGTGTAGAATATAAATGTCTTAACACAATAACTAAGAAAATGCTGTGAAGGTTACGTTAACCAGTTTGATGAAAACATTTCAAATTATATATAAAACCAGCACATTGTATCCCATGATCGCATTAATGTACATAGCTATGATTTAATTTAAAAAAAGGGGGGGGGTACATATTGCTAGGTCATTCCTTGGTCTAATAACCTGTGGGTTGCCATGGCCTACAAAGGGACAAACACCTTGACCGGGCAAGGAAAGCCCTGCTGATCTTGCTCCTGCTTGTACCCCTGCCCCTGGTCACCCTGACCTGCTGTTGGGGCCCAGAACATGCCAGAATCCCTTAGGGATTCCTCTGCTGAGACCCTTTTGCTGGTGAACAGCGCTTGGCTTTGGACACTGCTGAGAACTCCGCCTAGTGCCCAACCACGGCCTACTCTTTAGTTACGTGACCTTGCTCAGTTTTGTTTACATATGTGTTTCCTGACTAAATTCTACACCCTTTTAAGGACAGAGGCTGTGATTTAACTTCTCAGTCCGAGCCTGAGCCCAGTTGCATGGCAGCACAGATGGGAGGCGTGGAGCTGGGATGTGCAGTGTGCGTAGCCCAGTCCAGCCCAGAGCAGGTAGCAGGACAGGTAGGAGGTAGGAAGGCTCTTGTGAGACTTTCTCACCTTTGCTTCTTTACCTCCCAATCTCCTGCTTTCTCGCTGCTTGTGCTCAGTATCTTTTTGTTATTCATTGTAAATGAGAACATGTAATTTTATTTGAGATCTGAGATATTGCATGAAATGACCCAGTGCCATCTCCAGACACCATTAATCTTTTCCCAAAGAATCTATCAATATGGTAATTCTCTTACTGAGCTCAGAAAAAGTTTATATATGTTCAATGTCATTTTTAAAGCTTTCAGTTTTAAATTGTTAGGAGATAGAATATTAAACATATATATATGTATATATACACACACATACACAGGTGTCTATAAAGTGTGTGTGCAATTTAAAATAGTTGAATATAAAAGTTACTTAAGCCTCACTGAAATTAAAAAAGGGTTGGCTGTTAATTGTCAGAACAGCTAACAATGGTGGAGGGGAAACGTGATGTGTCTTTAGGAATATGAACTTCCCTTGCCATGAAATAATAACCAACAAGAAACATCTCTTCAAGGCTCAATAAAGAAAACAACATGTATTTTATATCTAAGACATCAACCTAGTTCCCATGAGAGGCAGGAAATATGTATTCTGTGCAGGTGTAAATCTGCTCTACCAGCTAATTCCCTTGGTAGTTGCACAGTGCATGGCTCATGCAGATTTCCTTTAAGACAAAATAAAAAACACTTCCCCCACCCCTAACAATAGTTCATGTGAAAGCATGCCATTTTATATTTCCTAGACTAATTGAAAAATATTTTAAACATTTTAATCTTTGATCAAGTAACTGAAAAAAAAACATGTAATGGAAGGATGTCAATTTCATTAACCCTGTGCTCTAGGGGAAAAACCTAAGATCTGAGGGTAGAGCAGATTGGATTCCAAGGTGTCCTCTCCCAAGTTATATTGTCCCTTGCTGGTTGTGATGAAAGTTAGGAGAGGAGTGACACTAGGAAAATGATGGGGGTTAGCCATGACATGCTGAGAATGTGGAAATTTTGCCCACTCTGCTAGAAAATAGTGAATAGGCACTTCTGGTATATTCCAGGTAGAGGCGTCAGCAGCAGGCCATTGGCAATCCACTTGTGAACATATCATTTTTCTTTCATAGTGGGACACTTCTGAGTATGTACGTGGCACATTACTCAGTGCTGACCAGTGTTGGTTAGTGTGCCTGGGGCAGCCTAGAACATGTGGTCACTCCTCTCATAGGTCACCCTGAGGCTCTAAGCTTGCAGTGGGCTCTAAGCCCAAGTGGCCTAAAGTGATGCAGAACCATTGAGCAAGGTTGATTTGGGAGCCTTCGATGGGGTTTCAAAACTCTCTGGCAGGGCTGCAAATGGCCCAATCCTCAAGTCTTCATCTGGCAGGAAAAATGGCTAAAACTCTACCACCTGACATCTCTTCAGGTAAAACCAACCAGGGTATTTATTTTTAGGCTAACTTTGAGCACAGTCATTTCTAAAGCTGTCCTCACTGTGTAATTATTTCAAGAATGATCATTTGAAGCTCTGAAAAAGCCTCAGGGTCCCTCTAGATCAGCAGTTCTCAACCTGTGGGTCGTGAGTTTGGGAGTCTAAGGACCCTTCTTTCACGGGGTCACCTAAAACCATCCTTCATATCAGATATTTACATTGCGATTCATAACAGTAGCAAAATTACAGTTATGAAGTAGCAACAAAATAATTGTATGGTTGGGGTCACCACAACATGAGGAACTGTATTGAAGGGTCACGGCATTAGGAAGGTTGAGAACCACTGCTCTAGATATTCTAATATAATATATCCGAGTGGGCCCAGGTGTCTGTATTTGTAAATACTCCTCTGGCTATTTTGATGCCTAGCCAAATTTGGCAGTCCTCTTGGGTTTGTAAAGAGGTTATGGGGTTTAAAAAGGCTGCAAATTTCAAATTTGCCATAGGAAGATTAGAAATTCAAAGCCAATATAGGAGGAAAAAATATTACTTCTTATGACTGTGAAATATTGATAATATTGTTGCCATGTACAGTCACCCTAGCTTTCTATCAAACATTAGAACTTATTTTTTCTATCTAACTATATGTCTGTACCTGTAACACACCTCTCTCCATCCACCTGCCCTCCGCTAACCTTCCCCTTCTACTCTCTGCAGCTATGGAGTCAGGTTTTTACTCCTACAATTTTTTATAGAATGAAAATAGGAGCAAATTGTTTGAAAAATTATGTTCCTTATTTTGTCATGCTTATCGGCTCAGGAACACTTTTGAGATTTACAGATGAGTGTTTTTTGATCCAAGATATAGGGATATAAGATTTTAACCGATAGCAGAATTTGGTAAAGGAATTCCAGCAAAAGTTTGTGAAGGAAATTGCATGCAGCAAGGCAGAGATATGGCTATAAATGCTATATGGGCAGTGTCCATATCTATCTTGCTCCATATGGTGGCCTCCAGCTCACAATAGTAGATGCATAAAATTATTTATTTAAAGGCAAATGGCTTTTTGAGGGGAACATGATTCTGTGAGAATGACTGTCATTCATATTTTTAGACTTAAAAAATTGAAGCATGAAGGCTCAGCACCTTTGGCTCAGCAGCTAGGGCGCCAGCCACATACACTGAATCCACCTTGGGCAATCCATTGTTGCCAAACAACAATGACAACTGCAACCAAAAAACAATAGCTGGGTGTTGTGGTGGGCACCTGTAGTCCCAGCTACTCGGGAGGCTGAGGCAAGAGAATCGCTTAAGCCCAAGAGTTTGAGGTTGCTATGAGCTGTGATGCCATGGCACTCTACCCAGGATGACAGCTTGAGACACTGTCTCAAAAAAAAAAAAAAAAAAAAAAAATTAAAGCATGAAAACACAAAATGGCTTTCCAAAATATTTTTAGGGATGATGTTCATTAACATTTATTAGCCAAACAATTTTTCTCTCTATTTATAAGCCAATTCTCAGGAGCTACTAAGGAAGATAAACCTATGGACTTCATACATTCTACCCTCCTTCTTCCTTGGTGTCTAGTGGGACTAGAATGTTTTTATTTGAAAGAGATCACCAAATTTTTTAGGGTGTTATGTTAAAAATAAACCTGATCTGATTACTTTGTGCATGGCTTTTCTTGACTGCTAAAGAAAAAGAATTTTATGTCTGTGTCTATTTAAGAATCATTACATTTGAGTTTTACAGATAAAAGTTACAGAAGTTGCAAAGATATCTTTTTCCATCTTGACACAATATTCTTTCCACTATATCAAGTTGCCTCTGAGCACCTGTAAGTTAGGTCTATTTCTAGGGGCTGAGAGCTCCATATTTTAGGATTTTTTACAAAAAGGAGTATAGTTTGCTAATCTTTTCCTCTGAGGCTTTGTAGGCTTTATAGTAAAGAAGGTAATATATATGAACAGGTTCTCCAGACCATGAAAGGAGAAAAAGCGTATGTATCTTGGTATAAGCCACCTTTGTGTGAAGACAGCAGCCCTCTCTCCACTGCAAACACAGCCAGGAGGATCATGGAAGGGCCCAGACCTCACAGGTCAGTGCCCACAGCTCTGTTCTCCCAGAGACCAGCTCTCTGTGGGCATTCCATCATGGTGAATTATGTTTAAAAGTAGGGCAAACTGAAAAGAAGTTTCATCTGGAATATGAAAGTGTCTGTTATTTTACAAACTTGAGTGGGCAGGATACATAAGCAGGTGGTTTTTCAAATTACCGGACTTTCCAGATGCTGCTCACTACTGCAGCTGTTTATATTTTAAACCCTCTAAAATGTAGCCAACACTGCTATTCATTGAAAGAATATCCCACATTATGAACCTTTTCATAATTCAAAGGTATTTGGTATATCTTGCCTTAAGTTTTAATAAATAACATGAAATTTTATTCAGTTAAAATCAGTTTGTTGATTCCATTTGGGAGATGGGGGGGGGAGGGAGGAGGGGGAAGACTTTCCTTATAATGAGCATTTAAAATGTATATCATTCTTGGCTGAACTTGAAAGCATTTCAGATTCTTAAGAATGAATAATATCTCCCACTTTATTATCATTCTTTGCTCAGTAACATGAGAACAATTTCTCACCAAAGATGACCATCATGCTGTTTTATAAGCTGGGTATTCTGAATTCCATGCATGGTCTCACACATGGCAGAATATCCACCACCATCTTTGAATCTATCTCCTAAACAAACAAACAAGCAGGCCAAACCAATACAAATTCTAGCAGAAGAAAATATTAACATCGTGCTAAGGGCTTTGAGACAATCTGACATTTTAAATTTTACACTTTAATTATATGTATATCAAATGATAAACATAATTTTGTAAATGACAGACTGACACTAATCACCACTTGCTCCAGAATGCTTTCTACTTGAAAAGGATTGCAGAGACATTAGGCTGTTATACTGAAACCAAAAGTGATATGATTGCCACGTGCATGCATTTTTCTCAGCTGCTAAAGAAAATTTTGTGTCTGTGCATATTTAAGAATCATTACATTCCAGTTTTAGACAAGAAAGTCACAAATGCATATTTTTATTTTCCAACAAAGACTTTCCTCCCAGATGTCCTGATTTGTCTCAGTGCTAATCTCAGAATCATCTAAACTCATTTCTCTTTTCATGACTATGGTCCATGAAGAATCACATAATTCTGTCTATTTTTCTTTGATACATTTCAAAATATCTGTTTGGGGCAATAACTGTGTAAGAAAATGGATGGCATTTAAAATTGTGTTAGCCCTTAATTTATCTTAATGTTAAAAAAGAGGAATTGGAAGCCAGCCTGATCACAATATGTTCTGCCACATGAACTTTCAAATCCCAATCCAAATGGGCTACGAAAACACTCCCATTTCCATAGCTGGATCTTGTAGCATGCCCTCTGGTGCTTTTTTCCAGCAATTTGTGTACTTTCTCACTTCCAATAACCCAATTTAAATGGAACCTTCTTCCTGCCCTTTTCCATTAAATGATCCCAAAGGTGTCCTCCTCTGCACTCTGCTGCCCAATCCCTCACACTTCACACCAGTATCATTCCCTATTAAAAACCCTTTCTATTATGCAATATTCAATATGACTGTATTTACTTTTGATTCATTATAGTATATATTTCTCCTATTTCTAAAATGATGATGATAGGGCTTACAATAGAGAGCACATAAAATAGTATGCCAGAGAAGCGAAATATAAACACAAATAGATGTAGGAGAGAATAGATTGGGTTAAGGAAACTAAAATCAAGCTATGTGTTTCCTGGCAGTCAAGGAAAAAAAAAAAGAAGAAGAAGGAGGAGGAGGAGGAGGAAAAAAGATCACTAACTAATTACAATTTGCAAGTGACTTCGTATATGGGTTGTATGTGTGTATGTTAGTTTTATAAACCTTTTATCTGAGTGCTTCTTCTCTTGCTAACTTGCTAATCTTTGTGACTGCTAGGGTTTATATAGGATTTGCATAGCAAAGCATCTAATCCAGCATATTGCAAGAGTTTGATAAATATTAATGTTATATCAGAGTCATAAATTTGAAGCCGTTTTCCTTATCTAGAAAATTCAAATATGTATATAATAAACGTGTGTATGAAAATGCAAACACAAGAAGAAGACAGAAATCTGAGGGAGAGCAGAGAGTCTGGGGCTTGTAACCACTTTAATCAGAGGAAATTTAAGAAAGCATTCATCACCTACTTAATATTTTGGGGAAAATATTTATACAGATGTCTCATAACATGAAGCATCAAACTTTCAGAAAGATATGAAGTTAATTTTATTGGAACTTAATTACGTATTTTAATTTATGTCATTGTCACTAGTGAAATAGGTGATAATACTCCACCTTCTTGAGAGACAAATTTACGGCACCCACAGCTTTGAGTTTCCTTTTCCTCTTTAACAGCTGTTTTTGTGGGACTGCAAGGATACTTCACAGATACGCTACATTGCTCTTCACACTTTATGTCGCGATTTCATTTCTTCTCTATCTTGATTTTTTTTTCACTTGGTATGGGGATGTTCTTAAAATTCAGGGAATCCTCTGGTCCAACAATGTCAAATAGAGATTTCTGAGATGATAGGAATATTCTATATCTGTGCTGTACAATTGACATAGAAACATTCTGTATCTGTGCCACTAGCCTCACCTGTCATGTACTCAAAATGTGGTTAATGTGAGGAAGGAACGGAATTTTACATTTGAATATTAATTACTTGAAATTTAAATTGAAATAGACAAGTGCCTAGAGACTACTCTCTTGGACAGAGTGGGTTTTTACAGGGCTCCTTGCTTTTAGAACTGACTTTTCCTTAATTGCTTAAGTACCTTTAATAGTGGATTCCAGTGATCTCTGTTTTTTAATTACCATATGAAGAGTTAAGCTACCATGCATCAAGGTAAAGCTTTGAGGGTCTTGTTATTTTAAGAACTCTATGGTATCAGAAGTAAAACTTAAAAGAAATTTATCACTTACTGTCTGGGTAACAGGGAGAGAATCATCCCTGTTTCTATTATTACATTTGTGCTTGAACTTGAGGACAAATATTTACAAAATAAGAGTCTCCATAAGGTGTACACAAGCCCCTGTTGGCAAGCTCTCCTGGTGCAGGCTCTCTTTGGGCAGAATTTGCACTGGTAGCCTTGTCTCCCAGCAGGGCATACTCTGAAGCCCTCTGTAGGAGGGGCATCTGAGTCAGAGGGACTGCCAAAGACTTTTCAAGGTGGATTTTTCTGTTTGATTTTTGTTTTGTTTTGTTTTGCTCACAGTTCTTTGAGCAAGTAGGCAAGGTCTGGTAGCTGTTTCTTTTAGTTCCTTTCATTTGAGGATCCCCACACTTGCTCTTTGAAATGATATTTTGTAAACTGCTATTTCCTTTGAGCCTGTTGTACTTTTTTCCCCATCTGTGTTGAAGTCTTTCTTCCCAGTAGGCCTTTCTTTCTCAACTTAGTCATGCTGTGTGTGGAGATCCACATCCACACTGCCGGCTTCGGTGACTCATCCCAGGAGGTTTGCTCGCTCCAGGGAATCTCACTCACAGTTCAGGGGAACCACAGGGAGGCTCCCAGGAAGGGAGCCCTTTCTGAAATCTGCCTCTTTTCCTTCTTGTTCAAACCTACATGAGAAACGGGGGAAAAGCACAAATTTCCTTCTCCCTTTAAGGTAATGGTTTTTGTAAGTAGTTTTGTTTTTTTTTTTTTTTAAGCAATTCTAATGTCCAGTTCATAAGGTACTTTTGTTGTTACTGCTGCTTTTAAATATTCCATAATCTGGCTAGTAGAAAAACCCATGAATGTTCCAATTTCCTTTTTCCTACACCAGCAAGCCAAGAAGAGTCCATTCTGACAGTTACATTTTCCTACCAGTTACAGATTAAACTGTCCTCTCTTTTGAGATATATTATTCATAAATGTGAACAGTCTCTGAACTGTAGGTCCTCCCATGCACAGATAGGAAGTGGGGTGGGCGGAGATTGCTCGGCTTCCTTGGTGGGGCCCTGGGGCTGCGCAGAACTGGGTCTTTACACTCTAGAACTCGAGGCCAGGGTTTTCCTTGGCCTTCCCGGTTTCCCCTGCCAAAGATGGCTCCAGCCCATGATTTCCCAATCCAGATGACAATAAATTCCTCCCACTAGATTTACTAAAAGAGTCAAAGTTGACTAACACAATGATAATAAAAAACTGACTATGAGTCAGATTTAAGGATGGCCAATAACCCAGTCAATTAATCTATTTTTAATATCACCAAGCACATCCTGAAAGTATAAAAAGGAACTTCAGTCTGAATGTCCCATTAGCTCCAGGCAGGCTGACCTAGGTGGTCACTCCGAACTTTCCACACTTAAAGAGAGGTATCGAGCGAAATCAAGAGACAGACGTTATTTTAGGTTTTGTAAGTTTGCTTAGTTTTGTACAAGCGCGCTGTTTTCCTAGATAACACACCTTTCACATCCATAGATAGAGAGATATAGATATATATATTTTCCTTGTCTTTAGTCCTAGACATTTCCCGCCATTGTGTCATTTTTAAGGAAATCACTTCAGATCCTTTCAGCTAGGGGAATACGTGCGATCTGTATTCTGACTCTCACCTTGGGCACAAAACCTCACACCACTGTCTCCCTGTCTTCATTCCCTGTGCAGTGGGGACTCAGCACTAGACCAGAATCTGGGAGTGAAGAGCAACCATCATCTCCCCTTCCCAAGATACGGCCTGCCCGACTGTTGCTGAGGTCGGAGGTTCATTTGCCAGGAATAAAAGTGTAGCTCTATGAACTCCTACAAAACTCAGTTTAGCTAAATTTCAGGAGGAGGGGGGAGGGGAGATGTGGCATTTCTGACGACCAGCTAGCTGTGCAGCACATAAGCTCAGAACACTGCGCGCTCAGGGCAGTGCTGGGAAGGACACACAGAGGGCTCCAGGAGAGCTGACCGCGCCCCGTCCGCGGCCGCTGGGGGCCGCCCCCTCCTCGCCCGCGGGCGCCGCTTACCTTGACCACGTCGTCGTTGAGATGCTTGGGGTCGCGGTTGACCAGGTCGATCTCTTTGGTGTGCGCATCGTAGACTTGCTTCTCGTTCACCTCTTCGGCCATGGCCTTGTTGTTGGGCTTGTAGATGTTGCCCTGTTCTCTGATGGGAACGGTATAGAGATGTCCCTGCGGAGGGTGGACGGCCGGGAGGGGGCGGGTGGACGGCGGTGGGAGGAAAAATGCAAAAAGAAAAGCGATCAAAAGTCAGCTTGGCGGCCGGGCAAACCTCAAGCTCGAAATCGAAATGACCGCGTCGACAGCTACGGCCGGGGGCACAGAAACCTCCTGCGCGCCGCCAGCTTTTTAAGAGGATCGAGGAGAGGACACCACACCCCTCGGTACCAGGCAGGGAGCGCCGGCCTCCCCCGCTCGCCGCCAGGGGTCAGGGCGAGCCCCGCCGCGCGCGCGCCGGACGCGCAGCACCCGCGGGACGTCTGCAGGGGAGGGGGACACCTCTCCGCGCACCGCCTCCGCCGAGAGCCTCACCTGCTCCCCTCTTGCGTCCCAGGCTCCCACTACTCCTGCCCCCACAATCCCTTCCAACTTTATTCTTAAGATCCAGTCCTGCCGGAGCCTCGAGACCCTCGGAATGTCCCCACTTTCTTTGCTTCTCGGCCGCTTTCCCCTGGCACCTGCCCGCGCCCCCTACATTTCCTCAGCCCTCTCCTGTCCTTCTTGGCTCTCCTCCCCAAGTCGCGTGATCAGCACTGTCTCCTGTGTCCCCGTCACTGGGTTGATCCCTGTGCCAGCCAACTCGCTAGGACACTACTTTCACCTGTACGACTCCCCGACCCACCCTAGGGTCACTCCCAGGCTGTCAGCCGTGACTGAAGGGCGGCTGCAAGTGGGAAAGCCAGGTCTACACACCTGGGGGGCTCAGGCGAGACGAGGGGTTTGGAAGTGGTGGTGGCAGCAGGATGAGGGGACACCCTGCCAGACGCCGAGATGCACGAAGAGTTCTTGAAATGGCTCAAGAACTTTGGAAAGTGCAAACAGAGCGCGCGCCACGCCCGGGGCCAGCCGGTCCAGGCGCCTGGCTGGAACTCCCGGGGATGTCCCCAGGACAGCGGGTAAATGACCCCCACCCTGCGCTCCAGCTCCCGGCCTCCCAGCAGACAGGGGAGGACCGCTGGGGTCGCGCGACAAGGTCACATCCTAACCTGCACAGAAAACCTGTCCTTAATCCGGCTGACCCAGCCTCAGCACCTGCAACCCCCTTTTTGGGGTTCTCCCCGTTCTGGGGCTTCCTTGGCCCCCTCCGAAAAAAACAGAACATTCCTGGCTTCTCTTTACCTCCCCGCCCAGGCCCATTCCTCAAGGGTGCCAACGCAAGAGGACTGCTCCCAAGTGGAGAGAGGGCTGGGGCAGGGAAAGCAGTCGGAATATTTGGAGTGGCAGATAAGCAGCAGCAGGTACTCCACGCGCTCCCCGAGCCCGGCGCGCCCCGCCAAAGCCTACCTCGGAGTCTACGTATTTGCCCCCAGACATGCTGGCCTGTGGCTGGATGACGGCTTGCAGGAGGTTTCCCTGGGCTGTGATTTAAGGGAACTGAGGAAGGAAGATCTTGTATTGTATGGGGGGCGGGGGGGCGGGAGGGTGGAAGGCGCTGGCGGGAGGCGGTGGCTGAGAGGGAGCCTCCTGGCCGCTATCCAAGGGTTTGTTCTGCTCACGGTTGGCCGGGACGTGCGCTGCGCCGGGTCTAGGCCCATCCCCAAGGTTCTGGCAGCAGAGGGCGGGATAGCGCCCGCAGGGAGCGAAGAGCGGGTAAGAGCGCTTTTCTCCCGGGCTGGGCTGCTTGTGCAGATATTTCAAACCTGGGGCAACATTTTCCCAGCGAAGAACAATCAAGAGGCGTCCAGGGGAGAGCGAATGTTTCCACAGTGCATCATCCCAGCAGGGCCGCCGGGAGCCGCCGCGCCTGCACAGACGCCCAGTGTGGGCAAACCAAGGTGGCAGAAACAATTCTGCCCTGTGCTAAGCACCTCCTCTCCCCGCCCCCATCGCTAGGAGCCGTCCCTGCCTGAGACGCGTTTGACTCCCTGTTTTTCACAAAGGAAGGGATGAAAAATGACTTGGAACCTTTAGGTACGCTTCACATCTAAACACAAGGAAGGAATCTGGGTGGTGTGCTTTGGTGACATTCATTTATATCTAACTCAGTGTGGACGGAAACTTTCGGGAGCAGGGATTCAGAATTTAACATTTCCCACCCGCTTCTGAAGCGTCTCCGAAACTCCTTGAAAGAAGAAACGAAAATGTTTAACTTTTCTGTAATTGTGTTACAGTTCTTTTCTGTAACAAAGGAAATTTATGCCAAAAAGGCTATGCCATACTTACAAAATATGTAAAATATTTGCCTTTGTAGAAATATTTAATTAAAAGTTCAATTTTATCACCAGAGAGGATGTTTTAAAATATTTGCTTGGCTGTGAGGGAAGACTTGATCTTTCTCTTAGTTGATTAGACTTTAAAAATGTGTTAGCAAGGAAAAGTATTTTATCTGTTCTTGAATTTGGGACGTCTTTCTTTACTAAAGCAGTGCAAAACCAATAAAATAGTAATCAGTTATTTTACTTTTTGGCCATAAGGAGTCAGGAAATTCAATAACCAAACTTGGAAACAACGTGTTACCTAAGGTTTCATATACAATCAAAAGTCAAATTATTGCTGGAGATTTAAAAAGCTGGGAGTATGCTTGAGGAACAGGCTAAAATAAAAGGCACTGACAGTTTATAGAGGGGAATGTGGGTTGAGGGGTAAGGAGGCGGAAAATGGGAAATAGAAGATAGACTACTGAAAGAGTTAGTTATCTAGTTGGAGAGGAGCCATAACATATATGTATGAATTACAAAGGAGAGGCTATCTTGACAGCAAAAAAAGCAATACAATTTTTGGAGTAAGATCAGTTTCAACTAGGAATGGTAGGGAAAAAAGATGGCAGTGTCACCAATGTTGGTATAACTTTAACTATGCCAGCCACTCATTATTAGTAGACTAAAGATTTTTCAAAAGGTGAATTTTCTTAATTTTATTTCTGCCAGAAATTCTTTGCTTACAAATGTAAGCAAACATGATATGCTCTACATGTTCCATAGTAACTACCACACCTATAATGATTTCTACAAGAGGGCAGTTGGGGTTACTTCTATGGAAAAATGTGCAAACTGGTTCCTCTCTATTGTTACCCAGTCTTCAGCTGTGATGAGTAATATTAACTGTGAAAATGTCAACAGGAACATAGTGAGAGCTTGTCCTGCATTCCAACCAGGAAGGGATTTTTTGGGGGAGGCCTGTGAGTGAATGCTTAACCAGTACTCAATGGAGGGAAAACAGCCTCTCTGGGGAAGTTCATGTACAAGAGTGTGATCAACAGCAGCACAGGGAATCATAATGATCAGTGAAGCGTTGTCAATGCCAAAATGCATTCCTAATGAGAGGAAAAACCACAGACTCTTTATTAACCTGCCTCAACAAGAAGCTGGCACCAAAGAGAAACAGCTTTTAGTCTCATAATCACTGACTTGAAGAAACAGCTCCAAATTTATGCAAAATAAGGAATAGATGAAGAAGAACATTGTTAGCATTGGTATGAGATTTAAAATGAATAGCTGATATAAACAAAATTGTTTTTCTTTGATAGTCACACAGATAACTTCAGGCTTGGAGGCAAGTTAATAACATTTCCCAAATCATTTACTTAAAAGTTGTATAGATGGCAACCCATTTGCCCTCTAATTTTTTTTTTTCAGAAGCCGCATTAAAGACCTGCTCATGGATTATATGGTGCTAGAAATATAGAGCTAAAAAGGGACACAGATCATCCAAACCAACCTTTTTAAAGATACAAAAAAAAAACAAACAAACAAAAAAACTGAAGAAAACTGAAGTTTAAGTACACTAAAAGTATTTCTTCTTAGGGAGTCTTGTTGGATAATGGAACATTTTACAGTTGATGGATAACTATAGCATCTATTAACAGCTTCTGAGACATGGGATTTTTAGAGTCTAGTCAGGGTCTGTTGAACGCAAAATTGTGTGGTTACTTACTGTGCTCTCTTCTCTCTGCCCCCTTCCCTGGCATGGCTTCCTCTTCCTAGCCCCACTGTTCTTCATGTTCCTTGAATAGGTTCCTTAGGGCCAGAGACACTTTCTTGCTATTTCCCTCCCTTTCTTGAAGCCATATGCAAATCTGATGAATCGGGTGGGGGTGGGCAGGCCTGAGGCAGCATCAAGGCTCCCATGGTGAGTATGGTGCAGAGAGCGGAGCAAGTCCCTGTGTCCCGCCTCTGTGCAGAGAAACACCAGGGTGTTGCTACCTCCCTGGGCCCTACCCAGAAATAGCAGGCACTAAGTATTTCTGTTCTTAGATCCTCCTAAATTATGTGGGCTCAGGTTTAGGGACACATACTTGCCAATAACTACTTTGCTTCTTTCCCAATTTATTGAGCAGGAAGCCTTGCTCTTTTATCATCCAAAGGTATTTTCATGTTGTGGATCCCCCTACACCAAGAGTTTAGAATTAAGAAAAGCCTTATCTGTGCTTTTCTGCTATAACAATCCTCCCACGGAGGTAGGGAAAAGTTCCAAGGGTAACGAGAAAATAGCATCACTAAACATTTCAAAAGTGTCATCCTTTTCTAAGTTTTTCTCTTTCTCTTCAACTGAATTCTAGCAAGAGTTTTGCCAGTAACATTTCCAATATCTCTCTGGTATTTCTGAATTATGACAAACCCTCAAACTCAAATTCCAAATATGCAATTTTAGAACCTCTAGCAATAGTTACACTTCATTGATAATTCACATTAAGGTTTTTTATCTTTCTAATTAACTCAAAATATTGACAGTGGAATAATAGGTTGGGCCATCAGCTCTCCCTATTTGCTTATACTTTTGTTATCAAATCTTACATTATTCTTTATGAAATCAATCTGATTGGTTATTAACAATGATTGAAATAAAGTTATTTCTTAGGAAAACTTTTAGTAGCAACTCCTCTGTAGAAAATACAATTTTTTTTACTACGAAGTGTAGTCCTAACAATTGGTAGAGGCATAGTCATATTGTGATGACTAGGCCCCTGCACAGATGTGGCTTTATGGCCCTGTCTAACTGATGTCACAACAGCTAATTGAAAGTGAAAGATGAAAGTGAAGCAACATGGTTTTTATCATCATATATCTGATACATAGTTATTTAAAAACTAAACTTTAGGGTGCAGTAATCATTTATGACTATAATAATACTGCATAAATAAATTACTACGAAATTCAGCATCTTGAAACGTCCACCATTTATTCCCATAGATTTGTGGTTGAGTTACATGGGACTTGGCTGACCCAGGCAGGGTGACTGAAGCAGCTCTGCCTTCTAATGCTGCCTCCATCCCTCCCCTTCCTTGGACCAACAAGCTGGTTGGGGGCACATTCTTTTCATGCTCCATGAAGTAGCAACAGCATAAGAGGACAAGAAAAGATATACAAGGCTTCTAAAACCTCAAAACTTGGAAAGGTATACTGTTTCTTCTGTGCTGATCCTTTGGCCAAGGCCAGTCATATGTCCTAGCTGTAAGTCAAGGAATGAAGAAGTAATGGCACATGTGATGAGGATGAGGTCATGGCAGAGGTGTGAGGAAAGGGAAATGTGAAGAGCTCAAATCTTCATCAAATGTGTATGGTCAAGAGAGATTGGTTTTTGGCTTTCAATTTTACAAGTTTTGATCTAATTTTTTGATACATACAATATTTGCCATTTTACATTTCATTCTCAGAAAGCTTTATTTCCATTTAATAGTTGGTAACAAAAAAATCCCTTAAAAATAAATTAAATGAAACATCTATATGCACATTCTCAAATATGATGTTTGATAGGGGGCTTTAGGTAGGTCACAGAGACATTCTTTTTTCTTAAAATAGAATGTGGTTTTTGAGATAGTGATAATTTATCCTACTTTAAAAAAATTAGGCTGTCGCCTTTCTTCGAAAATCTTGGCTGGTGAAACCTAAAGGAACGATGGGCTCTAGATAGCTGAAACTCATCTTCGAAGTGCCAGTTTTTGTATTTCACTATTTCCTGACAACACTTACTCTTTAAAAGACTTCACAGGTGCATGCTCCAGGCCAAAATTCAGTAGTCCTGCCAAAATGCTGGCCAGTTCTTCCTACCTCTTTACTTTTTTAGTGAAGCTCCGTATCAATGCTCCCTAACTCCAGATTTCAGAAGCAAACTTCCAGTTGCAGAACCTTCCTGAACTAGTTTTAGTTCCTGAATTTGCGCTGAAATGTGCAAGGTATCTTCATTATTATTGTTTTGGATTTACAATGAAGTCTGATGAAACTTGTGACTGACTTTGAAAATGTAGCAAAATTTTGCCTCCAAAAGGGGGTTATCTCAAAATTTACAGTCTTTCTTTATCTTTCATGTGCAAAATTTTGTTCTTTGAGATAATATTTTCTTTCATGGATTCCATGAAAATGGAATAAAGGCAATCTGATTTATCATCATAAAAGTAAATCCAAATATTGAGAAAATGCTAAATGCTAAATAAACCAAGTTGCACTGAGTTCTTTTCATTTAGGCAGAAATTCCAGAAAAATTCAGGTTCAAGTCATCATCTCATCATGATGATATATAAGAAATCAAAATAGTTGCCATAAAATTGGGTGATCTACTTACCTGACTATTTTAATAACTGGATTATTACAGGCTTACCAAAATAATGTATTCAGAAGGCATAAAATGAGAAGTGAATAAATATTTAATGTTTTTCATGTAGGTAGATGAATATTATGTTAATATCAATAATAAAAGCAAAAATTAGAGTTGTACCTAAGACTGATGTATCTACTATAAGCCTTGAGTATAGCAATTTTCAGAAAAATTGGGGTTAGGTTCTGAGACAAATTACTCTATTTCATCCAGTTCAAAGGTGTAGCATATTTAAATATGTAACAATGACTATGTTTTCTTCCTGTTCAAGCAAAACAAAATTATGACCATCCTTTACATATATAGAAACCACATAAATGTTACTCAAAGTATGACTAACTCTCAAATATAATTGGATAGCAAAGCATAAGGTAATAATAAGATACATGTATGATATGATGTTACTATAAAAATCTTTAATGTAATACTATATATATATATATATGTGTGTGTGTGTGTGTGTGTACAGACACACATATATGGATGTGTACTATTTTATAGTATACTAACAGGGCTTTTAAATAGCTAATTGGAAAATCATATATTCTATTTTGAACAAATAATTTAAAAAATTCATTTTCACTTTAGTGAAATGATGAAGAATACAAATGACTTTGATCCCTAAATAATATCACAAAATTGTAAGGAGATATTAAACTTCCATTTTTTTCTTAAGTTAATGTAAATATTTGGGAGGAGTCCTTCACAAAAGCCCTTTGTTTTATAACCCATCTGGCTTTAAGTCAGAAAGCTCTATTATTCAACAAAGGAAACTCTCTTTCCTTTTGGCCTTTTCCCTAGTAAATAAACTGTTTACCAGAAGCTGGTTTTACTATTCTACAACACTCCTTTTGATGCAATGTGCTCAATCATAAAATATTGTATATAAGCATAAGTTCATATTGATCATCTAGTGGTCTGGTCCCCATAAAGAACTTTACTTTCTTGTAAGCCTATGAATTTTTTTAGTTGCAGAGATGTGTGTGATAACAACATCAGCTATGTTACATGATAGAGGACAAGGTTTATTTCTGCACTGCTGACTTCGCCTTCAAGCAACCCAGCTTACTTCAGAGGGAATTTGAATGTGTTTTAAAGCAGGTGTGGGGGGATTATAGTTTTTAGACAACCCATAAAATCTTTTGATAGGGCCAAAGAAATGAATTCAGTCAATTTCTTCTCTTCTCTGTCTTAGTTAATCAGCCTCATCTTTTCCCACATCTTACCTGAACTGCTTACCAAGGGCTCCCTACTCAAAGTACCTTCCTTTAAGCCTCCATAACCCTGGGAAACTGTTAGACAAGCAGTCTTAGGACCAAGCCCAGATTAACTGAATCTCAATTGGCATTTTATGAGATTCCCAGGTGGTTCTTATGTATTCACATTAAACTTTGAGAACTAGTGATCAAGAGAAACTTGAAAACTTTAAGCTTGAAGATGTTGAAAAAGGCAGAAGTTATACCAGCCAATACCACTTTCCTATATAAGAACCATGAATGAAGAAAAAGCACTCTACCAATACACACAAAAAGAGCTTTTACATCATGGAAAGAACAGTAGAGCAGCAGCCTGAGGGACGTACAGGGAATCCCAATTCAATAGGAGGAAGCAACATACTATTAAAGAAATATTTGTAAGCAAATGGAAGGAAGCATCATTTAAGGGGGACCCCTACAGCCTACGTTGGCCAAGCTGCTTGCAGAGAAATGGCAGTTCTTCCTTTTTCTATAAACTGAAAGGGCTTCTTGGAATGTGGAATCAAGAATTACAAACTGGGCAATAGCCAAGATGATTTTTTTTTTTTTTTTTTGCTATGAAAGGGTTTGTGCTATATTAATCTCTCATTAGCCACACCCAAAACATTGGTGAGAGCAGCAAGAGCTGAAACAGCACCAGTCTATTAACTTTATCAGAAAGACAGCAGTTTCTTACGGGCTGCTTCAAAGCAACTCAGACCCCTCTCTTTGAAGAGTTTTATGCTGTGTGGACTTCAAGGCAGACTTTAAGGCTCGAGCAATTTTCCTTTTCAATTCTGAATATTTCTTCAACTCTAAGAATCATAAAATCACAGAAATCTTTAAATAAGTCACAAGTTTACCATGCCACCTAGAGCTGGCCTGCAAATCTGATCTGTCCCAGATAGACTAATGCTTATCATTGCCAAAGTTTTCCAGGAAAGATATTTTACAATCTTCTTTTTGCCATTTTCCCTTGTTTGAATATACTTGTGGTCACTGTTTTGTGTGTACCTGCTCCAAATTATTGCTTGAGATAATCCCTGTAATCCTAGCACTCTGGGAGGCCCAGGTGGGTGGCTTGCCTGAGCTCAGGAGTTAGAGACCTGCCTGAGCAAGAATAAGACCACTGTCTGTATTAAAAATAGAAAAAACTAGCCCTGCATTGTGGCAGATGCCCATAATCCCAGTTACCCGGAAGTCTGAGGCTGGAGAATCGATTGAACCCAAGAGTTTGAGGTTGCTATAAGATATGACATCAGGGCAACCTACCCAGAGTGACAGAGTGAAACTGTGTCAAAAACAAAAACAAAACAAAAGAAAAAAAAAAAGAAAGAAAAAAAATATTAAACTTTGCTAGATCATTTTAGAAAAAGTTCTAAAGAAATCAAGATCACGTTGTTTGGTCCGATTACTTTTTCTTTGTCTCATACAAAACACATAGCAAACCCTCATCCTTCCAAGCCATGCCCATAGAAAAGATAAAACACAAATATAGTCTAGCAAGGGGGAGAGGTGAGGAGGGAAAAGGAAGGGGGGAGGAGGGAGGGCAATTGGCAGGATCTTACCTAATGTGCACAATTTGAGGGTATTCTGCTTGCTCCCTGGGTGAAGGGCTCGTCTACAACTTGAACTTTCCCTTGGAAGAGAGAACAATGTAACCTAAAAATTTATACCCTCATATTAATTTGAAATATAAATAAATAAATAAAACACTATCGAGGTGATTTTCTTCTTCCCCTAGGATGTGTCTATGGCTGTTCTAATGTCTTGTTCTCCCTTCCAACCCCAAATCTTCTTTTTCTTGCTTTATTCAATCATGTCACCATTCCCACACTGAGAAGCACGTGTTTTTCATTCTCCCATCAATGGAGTCCGTTCCATGTCCTCAGTGGTTAGACTTCCCCTGGCATCCGAGCTCCATATAACCTCCACACTCTGCCTCCTTGTGATCTCTCAGACTCTCCCGGAGCCACTGCTTTCCAGGGCACGCCCTTTCTTCCCCTTTGTGATCTGAGCTGTAGGCCTTATACTCCAGGTCAGAAAAATATTTTCGAAATGCCATTATTCCCATCTTCTGTAAATTTCACATTTCACTCCCTTCACACAGACTTCTCTAGTATGTATCAACAGCCCAGTGATGATTTTTCCCCTCAAGACTGAACATATTGACACATAAAATAATTACAGTAATAATTTCTATTCATCCTAACTATATGTTTTTCTAGAAAGAACCTATAGTTTGTACTTTTCTTCATTTGCTTGGAAATGAAGTCGGTTTGTACATTCTTTATCCGATCTTTTTTCTTTTATTTCAGATTAATATGAGGGTACAGATGATTAGGTTACATTGTTTGCATTTCTGAGGTAAAGTTCATACCCAGTCTTATTGTTAGTTCCTTTTACCTTAGAAATACCAGAAGAAACCATCCATAAATTTATTTTCCTCCTATTGAATAATTTGTGCGTGGTAAATTTTCAAAAGCAGAAAAACTGAAAGGAAGCACACAATCTAATTAATGGCTCTCACACTGCTTTTCAACAGGTGTATGTACCATTTATAATTTCCAAAGCAGTAGAAATGAGATGGTTTCTCTACACATCAGCACTTGCATGTAAATATGTATATTAACAAATACTTAGTATATATGTAATTTTTACTGAAGTATGTGGTGATGGAACAACAGGATAGTATTCTGTTTTGCACATATAAAAATTTAATAAACATTTGTCTACAACAATAATGAGTATTGTAATCCCCAAGCTCATTTTTTCCCCTAATTTTCATTCGCACCTCATATAATGATGCAGTGCTTTGCAATCATCATTACACTAGACTCCTTTCACAGGGCATGGAGTTTCCTATTTCCCAATATTGGCAATGACTAGCACAGACTCAGCTACTAACCTCTTCCTTTTCTCTTGCTCTTCCTCCCCTCTTCTCATCCAGTCCAGTAATTGTTTAATATATTGGTTTCATATCAGTATTGAGTACACTGGATATTGTTTTTTCTATTCTTGAGATACTTTACTGAGAAGAATGTGTTTCTACTCCATCCAGTCTCCCTCTTTTCTTATGGCTGAATAGTACTCCATGGTGTATGTATACCACAGTTTATTAATCCATTTATGGGTTGATTGGCGTTTGGGTTGCTTCCTCGACTTGGCAATTATTAATTGAGCTGCAGTAAACATTCTGGTGCAAATGTCTTTGTGGTAAAATGGGTTTTGTTCTTCTGGGTAGATACCTAGTAATGGATTGCAGAATCAAATGGAAGGTCTTTCAGTTCTTTGAGAATTCTCCATACTTCTTTTCCATAAAGGATGTTTTAGTTTGCGATCCTACTAGTGTTTCCTTAGGGTCCTCAATTAGATCATCACTACACAGGAACCTCCATGGTGTTTAAGAGTATGGACTGTACTATCAGATTCTCTTGGCTCAAGTTTTATCTTACCATGTGATCTTGGGCAAATTCCTCAACTTCAGGGCATCAGTGTCATCATCTGAAAAATGGGGATGGTAGTAAAATTCACATCATAGGGTTATTGGGCAGATTAACTGAGTGCCTATCAGGTAATAAACACTCAGCAAATATAAATACTTCATTTTTTGTTTGTGGTGAGGTCAGAATTCTCCCAGCTCTATAACCCAGGAGTGATTCCAACCAGTGTCCTCCTCAATGAAGTAAGCACACTGATCCTTGTCTCTTGCCTCCCTGGGACGTGGTGTGTTCATCCCTGCAACTTTCCAAATGACTCCTTGTTTGACTGTCCCAGTTAGCTGAGACAGCAGCTGGCTGGAGCTGATGTCCAGTCAGTTAGAGAAGCAGGTTCTGCTCACTGCCCTTCTCTTTCCTTTTGTTACTGCTCGGTGCTCTGTGACAAGTGACTGGGAGGCAGGAAAGAAGAGAAAGCTGTAAAGATGACCTGTTGCTCTTATGTCTTCCTGATCCATTTATGTCTGAGAGAAATATTTGCCCTCGGCTGTGCACTGTTTCCCTCTCTGAGTCATGTCTCTTCCTTTCTCTCATCATTCTACACCCGTACCTTTTCCTATAATGGCAAAATCACTTCTCCAGCCATACAGCCTAGCTGAATGACCTAACATGTCCCAGGGAGGCAGATAGGTGTCCCTGTCCGTGTCCTATTTTTGGATAATTGTTGAAGAGGTGTCCTCTGATTTCTCTGACTGCCGCTCAGTCTTTCTTTGCCACAGACACATCACAACCATCAACAGCACAGAGAGGCAGGTGAAAGACACGCAGATGGCCACAACTTAGTGTAATTTTCAGTTTCAGTTTTGCTCTTCTGCACTGTTTTTAGAGCACTAGATTCCAGCAGAGCCCTCATGCCCCCCTCCCAGGGTCCTATTCATTCAATAAGGCAAAAGCAACTGTTTTTTGTGGAGAAGAAAAAAGTCTCTAGCTGACTTCAACTCCTTCCATTTCTGTTCAGCTTTCATTGCCCCCTTCACTGGAGATTTAGAGTGAGGATACCCCAAAGCAAAACTGTGGAGGGTGAAGATCCTGCCATTGGAGCTTTGTGTTTTCCCTTCTTAAAACTTTTTTTTTTCTTTTTTTTTTTGTGGCATCTCTTTGAATTAGTGTGTGGTGTTCTCACACGGCACTCAGAGTCCTTATGTTCTGTTCTCTTTTGTAGTTTCAAATATCCCTTTCTCAGATCATTCATTCACCCTGAAGTAATGGATGACTGCTAATAGTTTGGTATGCTACCCCAGTTAAAGATATTTTTCACTTAACAAAGTATCAATGTGGAAAGTTCCAAATGCAGCACTTCAGATATAATCCAAAGAAAGAAGTGAGAGATTAGGCACAAAAGTGACTTCAAAATACAAGGGCTGCCTTATTTTGCTCATGTTATTATTATTATTATTATTATTTTTATTAAATCATAGCTATGTACAATGGTATGATCATGGGGCATCATACATTAGTTTCACAGACCGGTTGACACGTTTATATCACACTGGTTAACATAGCCTTCCTGGCAATTTCACAATTGTGTTGAGACATTTACATTCTACATTTACTAA
>CAUYPK010049135.1:0-12409 GCA_963574355.1 Loris lydekkerianus | reverse complement strand
GCAGAGTGATCTTACCCGTCTTTGGGTACTATGAATGTAATCCACCATGCAGCCTCTCCATATCCTGTCTTAGGTTGTCCCCGCTTTGGGAATCTTACCCGTCATTGGTGCTATGGAGGGCAGTGAAGAGTAATAGTTAGATTGTTGGTTAATGAGCCAGTGATATTGGACCTCGACCTGATTTAACTGCCTCTAACCTTTTTTTTGGGATACAGGGCCCAAAGGTGAAGGGTAAATAAGGGTAGCAGGGGAAGAAGGTAGGGTGAAAAACAATGTAGGCCCGTCAGTGCTACTTTTATGCCAACAGATCTGAGATCGTGCAAAACAAGATCAAAACACTCCAAGAAGATCTAGAAAAGAGAAGAAAAGAAATTCTACTTATGTTAACTTAGATAATCACAATTGGTCATTTTACTTCCACCATCCTTTAAAAAATTCCAGTAATAAGTGTTTTTTCTTATTTTGCTCATCAAATTAAACAAACAAACAAACAAATAGAACTGGTGGAAAATTTCAGATTGGGCTCTCCCGGTACTTCATTTCACAGAGCAGGGCCAGGATGGCAGTAAGACTTGTTCAAGGTCATGCAAGAAATTAGTGCTAATCCAGGATTAAAATTCAGACTCCATGACTCCTACAATAGTATGCTCATTGGTGAAAGGAAGAATTTTCATGAATTATTTGATAACAAATTATGACATCATATTATTTCCAAAATATTCACAGGATCTGTGATTATATTGCTCATCATGTTTATGGAACATTGTTTACATTCAGATGCTGGCTATAATCCTGAGTCAATTACTAACTTGTTGTGTAACCTTGGGAAAATCATTAAAAAATCACTGTGTCTCATTTTTCTTCTCTGTCAAAACAGTAAACTAATACCTACCTCACCGGATACTTTGGATATTTCAAAACAAGATGGTGTACGACAAGGTGTTTTGCAAAGTGTAAAATGTTGTGGAGGTAGGATCATAGTAGTATTAATGCCTTTAAGATACCCCCAGAAGATTTTCACTTTCAGCAATGGAAGATGGATTTTCAGGGGCATGTCATGACTTTTGTGGGCTCCAAGCACCTTTCCCTTCATGGGCTCTTTCCTACATAAAATATTCAAAATTATTTTTTATGAATGCATTGGTACAAAGATGAATATATTAATATTTAAAATATCTACATTAACCTAAAAATTCCTTTTCTTCTTTTCATTTTAAAAATCATTAAGACAAGTTTACAGTCTCTTAAAAGTGTTATAGACCTTAGGCTTGGTGTCTACTGTGCCTAATGAATAAATTAACCCTGCTGATTTGGACTAACCTTCCAAGTGAGAACAATGAGACAAGCTAGACATGTCTAAATATAAATAATATACATTTTTCAGATACTAGAGATCTAAAAAGCAGTAAAGAATTAGGGGAATCAAGATCAGGGTTAGGAGAGAAACCCAAGAAATGAATCGTGCATTTGGTACTGTTCCCCCCTCAACATATTTTTGATTCCAGATAAGCAACTGACAGGTTGAGAAGGTGAACAAAGTTTACCACTCTAGGGGCTGGAGGACAAAATTAAAGGTCAGGGCCCATCCATCAGAAGGGTTTCTGATAAGGCAACCTGTTTTGGGTTGGGGCCCTAAAGGGCAACATCTTAGGTAAAAGGGCAAGCCAGAAATAGGATAGCTCTTATAGGAACTGAAGCCAGGCATCTAGTAATCTTAATATCTGATTGGATTAAAGTAATCTGTACTTGTCTGTGTCCTTAGACTGTTAGTACCTGTCAAAAACAAACATAAATTATCTCTGGAAGAAGATAACATTATCTACAGCCTCAAAATAGTTTTAAAATTTTTCACAAATGATGTTTTGGACATTCAGGCAAAAGTAATCAGACATAGGTGGAAATAAGACCGTATGACTAAAAACTAAGCTACATCGTAGATAAAAGAAACAAATCCAAAAGAGCTTCAGATGATGGAATTATTAGATGCAGAGTTTCGAATAACTATAATTTATGTGTTTAAAGAATTAAAATATTTTCTGATGAGATGGTTTGTTCTATGCTGGAAATGAATTATGGAAATACACGTGAATATACAGTGAGGCATTTGTCAGTTTGGAACATTTGCCACATCCATTTCCTACATGTAAATCTTATACTTGAAAAGCTATCAGTAGGATCCAGAATGAGATATTTCAATTTATGTAATGTTACGTTTTCCACAGATGCTTATGTTTTCTTTGAAAATTTAGGGTTCCAATTTCCTAGAAGCATTTACTTTTATAACTCCTAGCAAATTTAGAATTTATTATCATTTGGAAAACACTTGGCTTTGTTTCATCTTTGCATGCAAAAATAGTAAAACATGATTTTAGGAGGAATGTCAAGTTTACTTAAGAGACTGAATTACTTTTAAACAGTTCTTGAATAGTCATTTTCTTTACACCTGCCTTCTCACAAATAATATTCTAATTACAAATGAGTCATATCTCTTAATTAAAGCTTGTCTGAGGCTTTTTACTAAAGCAGTTTATTAGCAGCTAGTTTATATTTGTGCATAATAATTGATGGAATTATTTTTCTTTAACATTTGTCTAAAATTTAGACTGCATAAATTCAGATAAATTCTATTCCTAAATAATGTGATATGGCAAAGCTTTATTCTCATAAAAGACAACTCTGGATATTACATTCCGTGGATTGCTCCAATTGGCCTTTTAACAAAATATAAATTATAATAATGATGTTTTAGTAGGATCTTGGGGGAATAGGATAAATGTTTTGAGACACGGTTTCAATTATTTTTATAGGGGAGACTACTCATGACTGAAGGAATGCAATTTGCTTTTTTTTTTATTATTATTTAGGTTAGGTATGGCCCAAAGTGTTCATAAGGAGTTAGGCAGAGAGAGGAAGAAGAATTTAGAATTATTGCTTCGGAGACAGTTTCAAGTGGATAATGAAACAACTTCTAATTTGACAAAGAACCAAAATGCTATTCATGGGCCACCAATAACATAGGTTTTCCCTTCTTCTCTTCTTTCTTCCCTTTAAAGCCTTACTCTCCTGCCCTTCTCCTTTTTCTGGAAGTTAAGTTCTCCCCCAGGAAGCTTTCCTTAGTTTGAATAATCCAGTTGCTTTGGGAATTATTCCCTTTTGCTTTATTGTTGCTTCTAAAGAGAACAAAGTTAGCCCTAAGATATTTTTTAATGGATATTATAGTTTCCTTCCAGGAGTCTCACATCTTTTCCCATAGAACACAACATAGGTACAAACCTTCAAATTCAGGAGGGGGTAACATCATTAATTCAAAGGAATTTTTATTTTCTCAGTTGCTACCTTTTATAAATCATATGTAACCACGTTTCTGAAAGTACTCTTAAACCTCTTGTTCACTGGATACAATAGAATTCAGCTCACTGCCCTATCTTCATGACCATGAGATAAATAGCCTTTCATTGAGGACCATCTACATGAGGAATTCACATTAAGAGCTAAAGGGAGAAAAAGAGGAAAGCACAGCAAGGGATTCTGTTTTTACAAGAGTTATGAACAAATAGAATAAATACACGTGAGGAAATGTTGTGAGGCCTTTGCTCCATTCTATATTCAAGCCTCATCTCTTTAGCTCCCACTGTGCTTAATATAGTGCTTGGTGTATTTTAGGCACTCAATAAAGGGCTGTTAAATACATTAAAGAAATGAATTAGTGTGGGCACTAATTCAGTATTAAGCCAAACACATACCCCCTGGGACAGAGCTCATTTGAGGAGAGCTAATGCAGTGCTCACAAGGAGGTAGTAAAATTTGATGGCTCACTGACCATCAACTCAGCAGTAGATCTTAGCCTTTAATGAGGTCATTGCTGTTTGAGAATATGAAAAAAAATATGGATACTTGTTTCAGAAAATACATGAATCTACACATAAAGTAACTTTTGAATGCAATTTAACCTTTCTATGGATTACCTAAATGTCCATAGTCCCCTGATTAGGAACCCTTATTCTTCAAAGTGCATATTATGAGTCAGACACTGTATGTAGCAAATGTTGGGTGCTATGAGAGCCCAAAAGAGTGATGTTTATCTCAACCTGGTGACTCAAGTAAGTTTCTTAGAGATTTGAAGACTGAGGCTGAAACTTGAAGGATGAGCATAATAATAATTATTATTATAATTCACCTGTCACTAATCAGATCATTCCTATTAATCCAATTGAAAATAACAACCTATTCTGTGTCATTACTTTTTCTTCATTTTTCAAAGCACTTGTCACGATCTGTAATGGTATTATTATTTTATTTACATACTTATTACCAATGCCCCTACTGGAATGTAAGTGCCACAAAGGTAAGTGAATTGTGTTTTATGTGTTCACTACTACATCCTCAGTGTCTGTAACAGTGCAGTAATGCTCAATTATTTGTTGAATGAATGAGGGCTTTCTAGGCTGATGGAATAACTTGAACTAAAGCATAGAGACGTAAGAGAGGCTTAGGCTCTGTTAATAAGGATAATGATGATGATTCTAAAAGTAAAGTTGGTCCAGACACTGTGCCACACTGTATACAAAGATTTTTGTCATTTCATCCCCATAATTACCTTATAAAGGAGGTGCTGTTATAGTACAATCCTATTACTTAGGCAAGGAAATTGAGACTCAGGTGAAGCAACTTCCTCAATGTCACACTCCAGCAAGTGGAGGAGTATGGATTTAAACAAAACCAGGCAGTCTGGGTCCAGTGGCCAATTCTAATTAGTAAACTCTACTACTTTTCTAACCACTAGACTCCTGTTTCTGCCTTGAGGCTTTGTCTCTGAACTTGGATAGACTCAATGCCACATCACTGCATTTGTTGTCCTTAATTTCTTTCCTCAGTGCCCTAACAGTAGCTTAAGGGACTTTATGGCCATGTCTTACTCTAGTCTGTGATAAAACATCACACGAAGAATTGTCCAATCTCCAATGACATTCAGCTTTGAATTCTCTAGTGGTAGTTTGACTGGATCAGAAACTATCTGGGTCAAATCTTGCTTTCAACTCAGTATTGATGTTGATATTTTAAGTAATTTATTAACAGAGATAGTGTCTTTGGTTAGCTTAAGAAGGCCTTGTCTATTAAAGCAGATACTGGCCTGTGCCAGAAAATGTAGGAACTAGTATGTCTATGAAGCCATTTTTTGAATCAGTCTATATCACAATGAATATCTAATGAGGTAATAGGCTAACAAATACTAACATTTTTGGGTTGCTTACTATTTAATTTTCCAGACACTTTCTATAGCATTTTGCATGTATTTACTTCTTTAGTTTGTGTAAATTTATGACGTAGCTACTAGTATTATCTTCATTTTACAGATGAGGAAACTGAAGTACAAATAAATAGTTTTTTTAATTGCCCAAACTAAAAAGCTAGTAAGCAGTAAGGGTTGAATAGGAATCCATAAAAATCTTGGTTCCAAGCCTATTCTCATTCTTTTAATTATAGACAGGCTGTGAGTAGTTTCATCACGTTGTACAAGGGTTCATATCATAACCCCAAAGGTTACAATTCTGAGCACTATAATCCTGAATGTTGAAATGCTAAAATGTCAAAATCTCTTAAGTTTAAAATCCCCCAAATCACAATCCTGAAAAACTGAAAATCCTGAGTGATAAAATCTTGAAAGCCAAATTATGGGGAAGGGATGAGTATATTTTTAGTTGCATGCAGGATATGTACATCATGTTCATTTCATTATGTTATGTAGAACCATTACCTTTTTATCCTCTTTACTTGAATTTGGTGGAAAATTCAGATGAATGGATTGGCTGTGCAATAATGGCAATGATAAAAACTTTACGTTAAAAATGCATCACTTGCCTATATTGGTATTCCTTATAGCTGATGATATTCTAGGAGCTTTTAAGGAATTAAAGCCATGTTTTCCTGAAGAAGCCAGCAATGCTACTGACCAGTTTAAAAATAATTATGTGCATGGTAAGATAGGAAGACATTTATGCAACAGTGTTACTGTTCAATTGCCAGTATTGTTTATGCCAAATTTGTGGTTTGTAAATAAGCACACGTGGAGTGGATTTCCCTGTACTGAAAACAACTTAGAAGCATGGCACAGAATATAGGAAAAATTAATAAGAAACAATCATGTTAGTGTATATCAAATCATAGAAGAATGAAAAAAAAGCAGCACCATTTAGAAAATGAATGTGAACCTTTTATCTCAGGAGAGCCACATCCTAAACAAGCAAAAATGCAGCTATTAATTGTGATACAAGACTTCAAAATAAAGTTAATAATCATGAATATTCACCAACTCTTATGGATTACTTCCATACAATTGCCCATAATCTATCTCTGTAATATATTTTTATGTGTTGAATTGTCTTTTCAGATTTTCATTTCTTTTCTTTTTGTTTTTAGTATTTTTCTGCTATTTTAAATTGTCCACATTTATTTTTACAATTTGCTATTCTATGTATTTCATCTTCACATTATTTCCAATGTTGAAGATATAAATTGTGTAAGGACTTTTAGAGAGTTCTAAATCATTTTATGCATTTATTGCAAATTGGACATTATGAAAATACATTATCAAAATGTTCACTTTGATGTAAGCCTTGTGCATGTATGTAAAAATGTGGACACTTTCTCAATAAATAAAGAGATTTATTTTGTACATATGCATTTTTGAAAGGTAAAATTTTTCAAGATCTTGGTTCTTTGGGTAATTGCACATGAGGATGGACAATTAAGTTCTCAAATTCATCTTAGAAAAAGTGCTTTGAAGGATGGACCAGGCGCTGGCATTGGTGCATAGCTTCCCAAGGAGAGTACCTCAGAGGTCACTGTTGTGATGTTCAGCAATGAGGTATGTAGCATTTTTCTAGGATGAGTTAGTAAACTTAATTGTCTAGCCTTCATATGTGGTGACTGTTCACCTTGGTTTTTGATTGATCTCATCAAAAGACTTTGGTTGTTCATCACAGTATTTCAGATGACCTTTGTTATAAAGCTGGGTGCATACAACTACCAACCATACTTAGATATGCTTATACGTTTCTCTTTTTACTATTTCTTTATGAATACAATTTGTCTGCTTTTAACTATTATACTTGTATGACTGTTGTTAGTAGATCTGTATGTGTGCTATTACTGCTAATTTTATTTTGTAAAGTGGCCAGCATATGAAATGTTATATCATGTTTTTATGTTTTCAAATAAATCTCCTTTTAAAACTGTAAATAAGTATTTTTTTAATAATTTAAAAATTATATTTTCCATAATTATACTTTTGGGATTTTTATTTTTAATTATTTCAACATTTAAGATTATAGTATTCAGGATTTTGTGTCTTTTAGGATATTTATGGATTTCATCATTCAATATATTTAAATTGAGAAACATGTACTGGGTGCCTATGATGCCTATAGATGCACACAGCATATTTCTAGGAACTGGATTAGGGTGACTTCACATAATTCAAGAGGTGATGAAGGCTTAAACTCTGGCACTTTAAATAAGTTTGAAACTGGGGGACAGAAACAAAGGACATTTCAGAGATATGATTAAAATTTAATGACTTTTGGGTTTGCATGTTGGCAAGAACATGTATGGAGAGTGGCTGAAGGAGGCATCAAAAATGACTTGAAATTTGTCAGCATATATGACTAGAAAAACTAGTGGAGATGACAAGTAAATATTGTTAGTCAGATCTGGAGGTCAGAACAGGTATAATATCAAGACTAGAAGCACAAGAGAGAATGAGTTCACCTAGGTAGTGAAGGCAGAGTGAGAAGATAAAGGTGCTAACAAGAAGATTTTAAAAAACCACTACATATAGGGAGTGGGCAGAGTAAGAGGAATCAATGAAGGAAATCAAAGGAGATGGCATAATTTAAAATGAGAATTAAAAAATTTCAGGAGTGAATGCCCTTTGAGGGGAGCAAAAGATACACATTTTCAGATGCTCTACAATGGTCATTAGAATGAATACTGAGAGGAGGCCTTGGGCTCTACAATAATGAAAGTACTGTTTATCTTTAAGTACATATTGGGCATGGTGAAGGGCAAACTGAAGAGGGTAAAGAAGTAAGCAGATAATGAAAAAAAGGAAGAAGTAACCTTAGACTATTCATTCAAGAAGCTTGGAATGAGGGAATGAAAGAAAGCAAATAGTAATTTTCAGAGGGTGTAGATTTGTTTCTTTTAAGATGGAAGGACTTGAGTAAGCTCATGTCTGTATCAAATGGGGTGAGTTCTGGGAGGATGAAGAACAAAGAAGGTGGTAGAGGCAGAAAGAACAAGGTTATGGAGATAATGAAGATCAGAAACACAAAGCAAGAGTTAACTTTATAGCAGTGGAAGACTGTTTATATAGGAGAGAACATATTTTTCTTAGTGAAGCAGGAGAAAGGCCTATCAGTTAAGAGTGAAGGGACCCAGAATGCCTTTGGAGTTTTGCCAATGCATTGAGAAAAAGGATTTGAGAAGAGAAAATAAAAATGGCTAACAGTGAAATTTCAGTATTTTAGTAAATTATATTTTTCAGAACATTATTCCAAGAGACATTGAAAAAAATGTTTCTAGGCCAAATACATTGGGAAATTAATCATAGTATATCTTTCACATATATGAGAATATTAAAGACACTTAGAATTTCTGTCATAGAGAAATTATCTACCTTCATTTATTCTACATTCTCCAATATATTTATAAGTTTTTCATGGCCATTTCTTCCCACAGAAACTATTAATATCCTTTACATCATCAGTGTTCCAAGAATGCTGATATGGAGGATTGATTTGAGATAAATTAATGAACTTGTAAAGTACATTGGGAACCCAGGTGGCTTTTCGTAGGATACATGTGTAATGAAGGTATTTAGTGCCATGTTGTGACTTCTGTTAGCAATGCATTGTGTCTTGGAAGCTAGAACTGAGAAAATGGCGAGTTGTATTTGTCCAAGCTTGGATTTTGGCAAGGCAAAGAAGGGGACAAAATAATTGAAGATCTAGAGGGAGTGCTGTTTATATGGCTGATGAGGGCATATACGCTGGGGAAGTAGAATGGCAAAATAAGGAGAAGGAGGCGGGTAGGAGAAGTTGGGGATCTGGTTGTCATAGTGACATCAAAGGAATTTCTGGTGGGAAACTGGGGAGGGGAGAGGTAAAAAAAAAATGGGAGGTGATAGTCAGAGGAGAAGGTATTTATAGATCCATTCATCCCCATTCCCTATTTATTTATTTAACAAATAAGGCATGATAAACTATAAAATACTGCTAAGAGATTGAGTAGGATGAATGTAGAGAAGAGTTTGATGCATTTGACAAGTAGGAGATTATCAGTTACTTTTAAGCTTAAACAATTTTTACAGTCATAAGATTTAATAAGGGAATGCATGTTGAAGAGGTATATAAAATGAAACATACTCATCAATTTTAGCCAGTAAGACGAATGAGAAATGAATAATTACTTGAGAAGAATAAAGTGTCAAAAGTTTTTTGAAAATAATTCTCTTTCCTCCTCCTCCTCCTCCTCCTCTTCTTCTTCTTCTTCTTCTTTCTTCTTTTTTTTTTTTTTCTCTTTTTTGTACGTTTGCAGATTATGTGAAATTTTGATGAGTGGGGCATTGGCTTGGAGGGTAGGAATAGGCAGGATGTAAGGAATAAAATAAACAGCAACACTGAGAACTTAGCTAAGGAAAGTTTACATATTCTGTATTTGTCTTATGGTGATTCTCTAATTTGTGTTATCTGTGAAAAGAAGAGTCAGAGATCAAATTGCCAAGGAAGGGAATAAAAGCAGGAGAGATCACCCAGATGGGGAAAGTGGAGAGATGTTGTGAATGGGGGTCATAATGAGATCAATGATTGATATAGTGAGAGGGAGAAAGCAAAGCAGGTTCCATCAAGAAGGGTGAGAGCAGTGTATCAGTTTGAGTTCCAGTGAGACTAAATTTCAAATTCTGATCAAAAAAGAATGAAGCTTGAAAAGAGTAGAAATGAAGGCCTTCAGAGTAGGATTCAAGGAATTTCTAGATCAGTGCATGACATGGATTATGCATAGATAAATTGGTGCCACCCTGGATAGGAGTCTGTGTGGGAGGGAACATCATTAGGAACATAAAGTGGGGAAGGGACCTGAGCTGAGCATTGCTATTATAGAAGATGAGAAGGTGGAGGTATTCTTGGATTATAGTGTAGGCTTCTATGGAGGAGAGGTAGTGGAACAATAAAAGGCAAATGGCTGAGATGAGTGAGAAAAACACAGAATTGTTCTTTTGGCCCTGAAAGGAAGAGAAAGAAAAAGAGAATAAAGAAAATGGGCCTTCTCTTGGAATAGTCATGAGGGAAACAGAACTCTCATGGGAAATCCTGCAGGCAGTAGATAAATCACAGGGTAGAGAGAATATCCTGGGGCGAGGTAGAAAATACAAAAAGTGTTATTGATGGTAGAATAAGGCTCTAGAGGGCATAGTGGAAGGAGCCAACGGGAAGGCATAAAGCAGAGTCAGGTGCCATAAAATGAGATGGACTGAATTGGAGAGAGCTAGAAACAAAATAAGTAAGGCTAGGTTTGATGGCTTTATTCTGTGATCAAGAGTGATGGTTAGTAATGTGCATGAAGAATGCAAAGACTTATGGCTTCAAACTGGGACCCAATTGAGAGGTAGGCATTCCTGCCTCAGGAAAAAGGAGAGTGTCATGATTAACTAGAACTAGCTAGACTTTCCATGAGATCTTGTTGACACTGAGGGCTCTGCTGCAGTTGAATGCCTCAATAGGCTTACCTGCACTTTTAACTGATGATGACAGTACAGCTTTTTTGAGTTGTCACATTCCACATCAAAGACCTTTATTCAAAGAGAAGCACAGAATGTTCTTCTAATCCTTTTTCTGGTAGTAGATTCATTCCCTATCCCTTTGTTTGGCAGTGCCTCCCAATGCCTTTGTTAAGTTAATTTTTCCGAAGTACTGGGGGCATAGGAGTGAGAAAAAGGATTTAAGCTCAATTTTTAATGTTTGTTCAGGGTCAACCTTGGAGAATTGTGAATTAGAAAAATTGTTCATGGTATATAGTATTTCCATACCCTTCCTGTGCTCAGGGCTCTTGCACCGTTTTCAGTTTAACCAGAACTGTTCACAGTAGCCAGCCGTGATCCAAACTTTCCCCTTCTCTTATTCCAACACTGATTCTGTGTCTTCAAGACCCTACTTTCTTCTTCCCAGGATGTTCCCCTGGTGGCTAACAAGTAAATCAGTGCTAAAATAGTTGAATCTAATAATAAAGTAATTAGATTTATTAATTAAAGATAAATTAATTAGGTCTTCACAGCCCCAGGTTTTTTTTTTTTTTTTTTTCATTTCACTTGAGTGTCTTAATCCAAGGACAAAACTGACTGTAATGATAGGAACTGGAAGTTCTAGAATAGTGGAAGGAAAGTAAGGAAAGGCTTTCTAGCCCTCAAATTAAACCAGGAAGGCATTCAGCTTCTGTGGTTTTCACTGGGGTGCAGGACTGTTTCTGTTTCCCAGAGCACTTTGGATTAGCACTGGCCTCCTGTGGCCTAGAAATAATGACACCAGAAATTTCTTGGGTACAATGACTTGCAACTGCTTATATCTTCATTCTCTGGCCTATCTATTGAAGTCTCTGTGAATTCTGTAGTAATATTTTCTATTCCTCAGAAACTTTATAGTTTAGCTTACTTGAGGCAGAAATCAGCTAAATATTGCAAAAAGCCTAAGAAAGGTACTTCTCCCTAAAATCAATGCAAAGAAGCTTTGTAAATATACCCATTAAGTGGTTTTAACTCTGTATTTTTTTTATTAAATCATAGCTGCGTACATTGATATGATCATGGGGCATCATACACTAGCTTCACAGACCGTTTGACACATTTTCATCACAATGATTAACATAGCCTTCCTGGCATTTTCTCAATTACCGTGCCAAGACATTTACATTCCACATTTACTAAGTTTCGCATATACACTTGTAAGATGCCCCGCAGGTGTAATCCCACCAGTACCCCTCCCTCCACCCACCTCCCCCCTCCTCCTCTCACATCATAACAAAGATATTTGTACCATAACGTTTATTGCAGCTCTATTCATAATTGCTAAATCATGGAAAAAACCCAAGTGCCCATCGATCCATGAATGGATTAATAAATTGTGGTATATGTGCACCATGGAATATTATGCAGCCTTAAAGAAAGATGGAGACTTTACCTCTTTCATGTTTACATGGATGGAGCTGGAACATATTATTCTTAGTAAAGTATCTCAAGAATGGAAGAAGAAGTACCCAATGTACTCAGCCCTACTATGAAACTAATTTAGGGCTTTCACATGAAAGCTATAACCCAGTTAACTCTGTATTAAAAACTATATAATCAGATTAATCTAAT
>CAUYPK010049132.1:0-15045 GCA_963574355.1 Loris lydekkerianus | reverse complement strand
AGAGGGAGAGAGAGGGAAAGAGAGAGGGAGAGAGAGGGAGAGACAGGGGGGAGAGGGAGAGAGAGGGAGAGACAGGGGGAGAGGGAGAGAGAGGGGGGAGAGGGAGAGAGAGGGAGAGAGAGGGAGGGGAGAGAGAGGGAGGAGTGAGGGAGGGAGAGGGAGGGAGAGAGAGGGAGAGGGGAAGAGACAGAGGGAGAGAGAGGGAGGGGAGAGGGAGAGAGAGGGGGGAGAGGGAGAGAGAGAGGGAGACAGGGAGAGAGAGGGAGGGGATAGAGAGGGAGGGGAGAGGGAGGGAGAGGGAGGGAGAGAGAGGGAGAAGGGAAGAGACAGAGGGAGAGAGAGGAAGGGGAGAGGGAGAGAGAGGGAGAGGGAGAGAGAGAGGGAGACAGGGAGAGAGAGGGAGAGAGATAGAATTTCCTAAAGGACAGATAGTACTATGCTAATTCTTGGTTTATTTTCTTGAAGAATAAAAATTGGCAAAGGGCCTAATTTAGCAAACAGGCTTAATAATATTTATGCATTTATTTTCCTTTATGATCTTCAGTTGCCAAAAGTTCAATTAATCATATTCTTGGGTCTATGCACAACATCACCTTGGTTTGTGCAAGGCTTTCTTGGTTTCATACATTCCTCTGCATGGGCCTGGACACGGGGCCTTCACGTATATTCTTATAAAAGCTATTTCTATTGGCTGCATCTTTTTAAGGCTATTTAGGTTATTGTGTCAAATTCCTTCTTGTTGTATTTTAACTCAACATTTGGTTTCACAAGATTTGTCCGTGTTAACATGTATGCCTTGTCTGTACCTTTTAACTTCTCTGTGTTGTTGTCCAGACATTGACCTTCAGATTGTGTCTAGCATCTCATTACTACAGGACGGCCCTTGGTAACCATCTTTGCATAGTGTCCCTAGTGTGAGAATTTCTTTACAGTATTTATCTGCATTCTTACTTCCTAAGACTTGTACATATTTTCATTTTCTGTTGCAAAATTACTCCCTAGAATGTGGAGCCAAACCATCACTGACAGTAAAGACACTCACTTTGTTACCTCCTATGATAGTTACCATTTTACTTTCCACACAGGTCTTCACTGCACCTGCTTTCAAAGTTTCAACATGGTGTTATACAGGGATAAGGCTTCATCTTTTGTTCCCTAATAGTAAAGCATTTCCTAACACCATCTGCTACACCTTCTATTTTTCCCGTTGGTTTTAGAGGCTTATGTATTGTATTTTCAGTTACCACTTATAAACTGGACTTACATCTCTCCCAGGTTCCCTGGTGCCGCTGCCCTGCCAGCGTCATCATATTTATTTCTGAGTCTGGCAGCGCATCTGCACCTTTCTCTTCTTTTCAGAACAAGCCCCTCATCAGATGGCAGCGTGTGCCCCACTGCATGTATGGGGAGCTCCCCCATTTGCTGCATCTCCACCAGCAAGTCCCAGGCCAGCTTCAGATCTTAGGAAGAGACAGCCTCTGAAGAGAGCCAGCAGGGACAGCCGTCCCCTGGGTCTCATCTGCCAGCTGAGTGGGGCAGAGGAGGTGTGATCACCCTGCCAGCTCTCCCTGCCAGCATTTGTGTTTCAGGTTCTGGTTTTACCATGTCACACTGTCAATCTGCGCTGCTGCAACATGGGGCAAGTACCACTTGAATTAGAAGATGTTCTCCAGCCTCGACTCGGTCTTCAGGCGGCTGCAGAGCCTCATCTGCTCCCCAAGTCTGCGTGGCTCTGCAGGCCCTGACCTTTGTGACAGACAACAGGCCTCAAGAAGTATTCAGTGGAAAAGGAGGCAGAGTTATAGCCGGAATTATCAGTAAAGCACAGTGCAGAGTAAAGTGCCCATTTTTTTTTTTTTTTTAATGTCATATTTTCTTTTAATGAAGAACTTACACTGCTGGTGGGAATGTAAATTAATGCATTCCTTTTGGAAAGATATATGGAGAACACTTAAAACAACTTGTTTTCTATTAGGCATTTTATGATACCCACATACAAGCTTTCTCGTGCCTTAATAAATCATGTTTTAAAGATTAAGGTTAATTTATCTTTAAAAGTACCCTGAGATAGCCTAAATACCAAAGATTATTTTGGATTCTACAAATTAAGAAATGTGGTAGTAACAGCAAAGTGCTTAAAGGGAGTAAATAAATGCAGGGGAGTGTTCTAGCCCCACAGACTTTGTAACTTGACCTACAGAAGGCCCGCTACGAATTTTTAGGTATTTATCACTTGCTTTTAACTACAACTCAGTTATTTATTTTAATTTTTTTTTTAAACACTCTGCCTAATTACTCTCCCTCCTTTCTACTCAGAGCCTTCAAACCGCCTCCCCTTTTATTCCTAAGCAGAAAGAAAAATAAGCCTTTTATTGTGCTCAGTTAGAAAATGAGCACAGTCAAGTTCTAAACCTATAATATGTGAAATTTTTGCACTAGTTGCTAGCAAAAAAATATGTAATCATTTCTCAGCTTCTAATTGGCCTTACGATCTAATTGCTGAAGTTCACCTGTAACTGCCTTTCATATTTAAAGATCATTGTTTAAGATAATAGATGCGGTTCCTAGAAACTGCCACTGAGTAAATTGTATTAAAATGTTTTTACTAAAATGTCAGCGGTAGTAGGACAGGTAGAGATATAAGCTGATTACGTATTTTTTCCTTCTGCCTCTACAAAAGAAGATAAATGTTAGTATCACTTGTTTTGTGTAACAGAGCCTGATTTTGATGCACTGCTTTCAATTTATTATATGCAACGAGTCTCTTCTTTGAAATGTGCCCTGTATGCGTGTTCTGGGATCTGTTACCAGTGATCCATGAAAGAAGATAGAGGAATGAATTCTAGTACCAAAGGAACAGCGAGGATGTAAAATGGTTCCAAACCTCTGTACATTGTTCTGTGTTCATTATGTCACATATTTGCATCAGTGAAGTGATTTGTATTTTAAAACTTTTACTTTTGCATGCATACAAATACACACACACACAAACACACACACACATACACCCTGGGTGGTTTTGTTTTTTTGAGACAACGGTCTTACTATGTTGTCTGGGCTGGTCATGAACTCCAGGGCTCCAGTGATCTTCCCTACTCAGCCTTCCAAGTAGCTAGGATTACAGGTGCATGCCACTGCCCCTGTCTTATTTTCTTATATTTCATCTCTTCTTGGTAGTTGTAGGCATTTTATTATTTTGCTCATTCATAGATATCTGTCACATCTCATTATTTTATCACTTCTACTTTACAGTGTCTTTAAATTATGACATGAAATGATATGAAAGAAATTGACTCTTCATGTTCACTGTCTGCAGTGGTATCTGTGGTATGTTTCTCTCTCACTGACGTGGGAAATAATGTGAACGATCCAGTGGATCCCAGAGGGTCATCAGGAGGATCTGACTTCAACAGTTCTCTCTAGTGACAGTCATTTATTAATAGGGCCTCAAGTGATTAGAACACAAAAAATAGAGATGATGTAGGATCATGCTAGAAGATTGTCCAGAATATCACAGTTGCCTGGTACATATACAGATTATATGAGAAATCTTACTGAAGATTCAGTAAATTTAAAATAGAGAACACATCAGTATGTGTGCATCCGGGGTAGATATGATACAGTTTAAGCTAGGACAGGTATGAAAGCAATTTAGCTAAGACATAAACTTGTTAACTCACTTGACTTTGGTAGATACGTGGAACATAGTTTCTGGGTGACAGGCTTGCTTTTAAATGGGGAAAGTTTAGAAAATAGCAGCGAGCAGTCTGCCTTCCAGCAGGTATACTCTGGGCAGCCTCCTGGAGTATAAGTGATCATCCATTTAGACCTGGTTCTCAACTGGGAATAATTTTGCCCCCCAGGAGACATTTGACATTTGCAGCTATTTTTGTTTGTCATAATGCCAGGGACTGGGGGGAACTGCTGGCATCTGATGGGTAGAGGCCAGGCGTGCTGTTAAATATCCTGCAGGGTCCCAGAGACCCAGCCTAACAAAAGACCAGAGTGCAAACAGTGCCAGGGTGTCAGAACAACACCAACAAAGGTCTGTTACAAGTGTTCTTAGTCCCTGTACATTGAACTTACATGTTTGCCACCTTGTTCTTTAAGGATGGCCACTTTTAGTAAAAATTGAACGAGTGAGAGTACACGAAACCTTGATGGTTTCTGACAACTTCCATTTGGACAGATGTGCGCATGGTAGCTTGACACATGCCGCAGGATCATTTTGTTTCTCTGTGCTGCTGATTAGCTCTTCTTATCCGATTTTCTCTCATCTTTTGGAAAAACTTCCCTGTGCCACTGGAGGATGGACAGTTAGATGAATCTGTTTCCTTCAGCTTCCTCAGTAATGAGGTATTTGGTATCACTCAGTGTTAACGAGGTATCTAGTGCTGGACCTCGTTAAGTAGGATCAAGGAGGGCTAAATGTCATACTTTGTAGTGGATAACGAGAAGAGGAGACAGGAAGTGGCTGAGAGAAAGGTAATGGAATTTACACAGCAATAAGAGTTACCAAAAGGTAATAAAAATCGCATTGCGTAGCACGAGCCAGATTAGAACTAGCACAGCACCATGCATGTAGATACTTCATACACATGTAAATACCACTTGATTTTTATTAGAAATAAGGATTCTGTGCTCCTGACTTGACTGAAATTTAAAGAATTTTATGCTCATTATTTTGGGGGATATTACAAATAATGTGAGCTTTCTTAACAATCACACATAAATATACCATCAACAAGACCTTCCATCTATAACTTTGAAAGAATTCCCTAAACACCAATTCATCATGCATTTCAGCCCTCTTGTGATCAAAGTAAATTGTTGCTATCTATTAAGGGCAGCATACATTTCCATGAAATGCTTTTAATACAGTATTTCCACATAAAATAATGTCTTAGTAAGAGAAGCACCTCTGTTAAATAACTAGAGATGAAACCGGTATGAACTATAATCCAGGCTCAGCTGGTGATAGTTTATACCAATGACAGTCAAACTACCCATGAAAACACACAGCACCTCTTAAGGGCTGGTTCCAACATAGATTTGAGGTATAATAAGGTTGTATTCTTCAACCGATAGAAAGGGGGATTTTAGTGTCTTTGAAGTAGAAATAAATATTTGTATTAGGGCTCCTTCTGTTTCAAGTAGCAGAGAACCCACTCAAACTGCTCAGCCCAGAAAGAGAATTTATTAGCTCACATAATAAAAAGGCCGGTGGCTCTGCACACTCAAACCCTGTCTCTTCTTGTCTCCCTGTTTTACTTTCACTGTTTGGGCTTCATTCTCAGGCTTAGTAGGATAGCCCAGTACAGGTCCAAGGGTCTAGCCTCTCAGGTTGCAGAACAGTAGAAGGGGAGACCTGCAAAGTCTCATTAGATGGTGTTACCGTTGGGTCACATCTCTGTCTCTGAATCAGTCGCTCTGGGCAGGAGGCTGTAATAGTGTGACTTGAGCCACGTGCTAACCCTGAATTTGGGTGTGGATTCAGTACTACTTATAGGCTGACAGTGCAACATGGGAGTTTCCTTGAAGAAAGTTAAATTATGCACAAAATAAATCTTTGTCTTAACTCTGTTCCTTTTCCAGAAGCACCACTGTAACCATTTTTGTGCTTTTCATTTTATAAATAATAAAACCAATATCTTTTCATTTCATATAAGTAGTGTATCTTATGTGTTTTTTCCTTTGCTTTTATCATTGACTGATATATTTAATATCCTCTGCTTATGAAAAGCTTCAAGGAGATCTCATAACTTCTCTTTTGAATAGTAGAAATATTCTAACCAGACAGAAAATACCTGTGGGTAAATTAAATGTTTTTAAGCAAGAAATATGTCTGAAAGAATTCATTGTTTTAGAGCTTCTGGGCTGATTTAAATATAAACTATGAAGGATGGCTTCTGTCTGTATTATCCCTCGTGACACATTGGTTAAAAACACATCTTCAAGTGGAAATGGATTAAAGACTTAAATGTAAGACCTGAAACTGTAAAACTCCTAAAGTGAAGTATAGGAGAGAGCTTCCTGACATTGGTCTTGGCAATGATTTCATGGCTATGACACCAAAGCAAAGGCAACAGGAGCAAAAATAGAAAAGTGGGGACTGCATCAAACTGAAAATATTCTGCACAGTGAAGGAAACAGTGAACAGAGTGAAGAGGCAGCCAGTGAGATGGGAGATGATATCGGCAAATCATATATATAATAAGGGGTAATTTATAAAATATATGAGGAACTGCTACAGCTTAATATCAAAAAACTTACTAATCCGATTAAAAATGGGTAAAGAACATAAAGAATTTTACAGTGTACAAAATGTACATAATGAAATGATTAAAATCATCATTTCATTTACTAATACAGGATGGCCAGAAAGTTTGTGTACAATTTAAAGTAGTGTGCAATTTGAAATGGCACACGAACTTTATGGCCACCCTGTGTATCTTTTGTTGGTAAGCACATCTGAAATTTGCTCTTTTAGAAAATGGGTAAAGGTCTTGAGTACACATTTCTCTAACGAAGACATAGAAATGGCTAACAGGTATGTGAAAAGATGTGTGATATCATTAATAACAGGGAAATGCAAATGAAAACAACAATGAGATATCACCATTATTATGGTTGTTATCAAAAAGACAAAAGGCAAGAAGTGTTGAGGACATGGAGAAATCAGAGCCCTGTATATTGCTGGTAGGCGTGACTTGTACTTGGTTGAATTTTGCTGTGAAAAACAGTATGGAAGTTCCTCAAAAAACTAAAGATAAAAATACTATATGATCCTGCATCCCACTTGTTGCTGTTTACTCAAAAGAATTGAAATTGGGATCTCAGAGATCCATTAGCATTCATACATGTTCATGGCAGCACTGTGCCCAATAGCCAAGGTATGGAAACAACTCAGGTGTTTCTTCAATAATGAAGAATGTCTATTTTAAGTTGTACGTGAACTTTATGGACACTATATATACATATATACATAAACAATGGAGTGTTATTCTGCCTTAAAAAGGGGGGGGGGGAATTCTGTAACATGTAACAATACAGATAAACTCAGGGAACACTATGCTAACTGAAATAAGCCACTCACAGACTAAGACAGTGTGACTCCCCTAATAAATGAGGTGTTTAAAGTAGTTGAGCGCACAGAAGCAGAGAGTAAGAATGGTGGTTGCCAGGAGCTAGCAGAAGGGGAAATGGGGGATTATTATTCAGTGGGTATAAAGTTGCAGTTATGTCAGATGTACAACTGAAATCTAGAAATGTAGACTTTAGAAATATTTTGTACAGTGTTCTAGAAATCTTTTGTACAGTGTTGTATTTATAGTTAACAATCTTTTATTATACACTTCAACATTTAAGGGGGCAGATCTGATGTTCTGTTCTTAGCATAATAAAAACAAAACAAAACACCCAAACCAAAGCCTCCCTCATCTTCTAGTGCCCAAAAGTGGTATCTGTGTTGTTGTGTATGTATCCAGATATTTGACAAACATTTCTTATTGATGTGCAGCTGCTAGTGGGCTGTTTCTGAGGCTCTTCTGGAAGGAATATATCTTATTTTCCATAGGAAAATAGGTCTCAGAAGTGGCTTAAGATGGGAAGTTGGGGATTAAGTGATTGACTTATTTCTCAGGGTTGGGAGAGAATGCTAGCTCAAAACATGAATATTGACAGGCTAATTGAATCTTTGGAGTAGTAGGGGAGAAGGATCTATATTAGAAATATACAGGATTTGGGCGAGTTATTTGGCTCTCTGGACCTCAGTAACAACATCTTCTGAATAAGATTCTGGAGTTTCTCTGTCCTCCAGTTTCACTGTAGGCAACTTCAACTCAATCTTGACTGAGCCTGACAAAATATTTGATTTCTTCTGATAAGGAGTTGGATCTGGAATAATGCTTGCTACCTTAACTCTCTAAGTCTGTTTTCCCTATTAGTTATTAATGTTGGTTTTAAAATTATAATCATGATACTCATATTCCTTGTAAAATTGTTTTTAATAGTATAACTATTAACATAAAGGGTACAGAAAAATTCTTTTCCATGATCTGTCTGCCCATTCCTCATAAATAATTGCTGCTAAATAGTTTGGTATATAGAATATAGAGGTGGTTGAATTAACAAACTAATACATGTAAGACATGGTAGGCTTCCTGAAGCACCAGGTTCACTTACCTTTAGGGAAGGCTACAAGACAGACAACAAAACTTGATGGCAAACAAAAATAGTGAAGTCCAGTCACTTACGGGAGTGGCTTTTCAGCTGTTCCAGCTCAGCTACTTTACATTTGGGACGTACTTTGCCAGGGAAACCAGTGATTCTGGGGTTCATTTACTTTTTAATTTCTTGCTAGTTGTCATGAATTTCCTCAGGGGTACAAAACTAGTTACCCATTTTCTAGAGCAAGTGCATCTTTCCAAGGCTGACTGCTGAGTATGTGATCCACAACCTTGATGTAAAAACCTTCTTAGTTTTCTTGCATTTCGTATACCTTAAAGCATGCCCTGAATTGCTATTGCATAGAAGATTTGACCAAGGGTTATTTAGGCTTTTAAATAATAATATAGCTCATAAGAGACAGTGTATGAATACATATAAGAGCTACATTTTTTTGAGAGTTGCATATATATTTTACCAATATTCACCTGGCAGCCATATAAGTTTACTACTAATTTTTCATGATTATACAGAATGTCACAACATATATGCTCACACATACATCCTTATAATTTAGAGAAAGTATATGTTGAATACATAGAATTTCTGGATCAAAGGGTATGCACATTTAAAATTTTCAAAATCTGCCAAATTCTGTCTCCAAGTTGTCTCATCAACAGCTGTGAGAGAACGTTTCCTTACATAGTTTCTTTCTAGTTTTATGCATGTTGCTTCTCTCTAGTTCCTCATTTTTGGGGGTTGGGGGTGGCAAATTTTGTAGGATATACATAATAATCTTGATATTGCATTAGAATCACAGTACTTGGGATTAGATCAAAGTCATGGGACTAAGGGGCTGATCTAGAATAGAATGGAAATCTTTTATCTTTAGTATTCTTTCAATTTACTGAAAATGCAGACCTTTTCTTTGATTTCAGTTAGTTTTTTTTTTCACCTTAATATTTGGAATAATTGGATAGTCTACTTTGCAGAAAGTCAAATTATTTCTACTCAACTTTAGTCAACAGCAATTTTAGAAATAAAGAACTAACCTCTACTTGTGACTGGAGCTCTTCACTACGTGTCAGTAACATTAACTTGTATTATCTGAGTTAAAAAGATTATTAAATATGTATTTAATGTACTTATAGGTACTAGAAAATATAAAGTTACTGATAAAGATTTTTTATTGTATTTTTGTCTTCAACTGTTTATCAGCCTTATGCTTAGCTAGTAATTGCTCAGATACTATAATTGAAATTATAGTATTTGACAAATCTGCAAAAATTTGTGCTGCATAAGCCAACAGAATTTTTATATTAAAAGATAACTCATGCAGTAACTTCTATTCATTAAAGCTTTGTACAACTTAAATGATGATCAAATGAAAATACTTTAGTTATTTTATCTCCCTTTGACATTAAAAACAGGAATAGACATGGACAAATTTACTGTCCGTGATCTAGGTGTTTCTCTTCCTGTAAACTGCTCTAAAAATATCAATTTAAAGATAGAAGTTAGAAATAACAGGTGTTAGAAAAATTCTAAAATTGCAAACGTGACAGTGATCTTTAGCTTCACTAGATTTATTAATAAGCAGGTTTATAGAAAGTTTCCCATTGCATTTTGGTGCTTTTATTATAGCACTTATCATACTCCACAGGGCATTGCATATATATATATATTTTTTTTTTTTTTTTTTTTCCAGTAAAATGTGAGCTTGGAGACCTGAATGTGGCACAAATCGGTGTAAATGTTGAATTTCACTGATCTTAGCAAAATAAAGTAAGGTGAAAAATTAACAAGTCATTCTATTTGATAATTCTTGGCCACCAAAAACTACTTTTTCTTAGATTTTCATGTTATTTCACTGAATCATTTTTTACATAAAAAGAATCTATAAACTTGTTAGTTTTGTTTATATGGAACTGTTTTATATACTCTGAGGATAATTACTGATAGTTTACCATCTGTTTCTATTAATCAGTCTTCTCAATCTCCCTAATCATTTGTTTTATGCTATATTTTATTTGTGAGATGATCTCTCTCTTTTAGCTTTTGATGGTTTTGATATTTAGGAAATGTGTAATATATTCTGTGAGCTTCTGCAAGTTGTGTTTGTGGCATAATTCAAATTTGAATTTTACTGCTTAAAAGGAAATGTGTGTTGTGGGTATTGATAAAATGAGATGGGCCTTTTAGATGTCTTTGCAGAAAGGCTTAGGTGTTTCTTTTTTCCTGGAACAGAGGCTTTATATATATATATATATATATATTTTTTTTTTTTTTTTTTTTTTTTTTCCATTTTAAGAAAGATGGAGGAAGAGGACTAGTGCTTATTGAAGGCTCACCATGTTCCAGCATTGTGATGGGCACTATGTGTAATTATTAAATTGTTATTTGCTTAATAACCCTATTCTGTAGGAAATATTATCTTCATTAACAGATGAGGAAGCTGAAGCAAAAGAGTGATATATTTTTTTCACTTGCTCTCTGCTTTTATTTTTCTGAAATTACATAGAAAACAGAAAATACTTTCACATGTCACAGCTTAGTGGAAACTACCCTGGGAGTTTTTATTTCTGTCAGTATGGTCGGACAGATAGCCTTTGTAATATTCCATTCACCGGGAAAGGATATCTAAAAATGATAATAGACAGAATTGAAAACATGGATGATGGACTAAAAGAAAAGACCTTGAGATTGAAAAGATAACCAAATAGAATTTTTTTAGCAATCAGTAATACTGTGCACTGTAGTGTTTTAAGCAGATGGCTACACTTAATTAAAGAGAGCCTTTATAAATTGAAAGATTGATTTGAAGAATTACACTCGTACATGAAGAGAAGAGGTGAAATAAAATAGCTTCAAGAAATGTAAAAGGCAGAATGGGAATGTCTTAACATATATTTACATCGAGTGCCAGAAAATTGATATATAGAGAGAATGGAAGATACAAAATGATTGAATTAAAAATCTCTGAGAATTATCCAGAACCCAAGGAAGACATAGATCTCCAATTGGGGAGCACAGTTACCAGTAACTTCAGAGAACCTACATGGTAGTGATATTTATAACACCAAAGATAATGGGAAGGTCTTGAAATTAGCAAGAAAGAGAAAATAGATTAGATTCACAAGAATAATTAGACTGCCAGCAGCCTTCTAAAAATGTACCAGTGGAAATCAGAAGTGAATGTACCCATGTCATCAAAATTACTACCAGTGCTACCAATTTACAGAATCATCCTCAGCTAATCTGTTATTCAAAAGTGAGGTTGAAAAAGTACATTTGTAGGTAAACTAAAAGGGAGTTCATTTATCACCAAGAGAGTCCCACAAAGTATGCTTTAAAGCTGGGTGGTGAAACACAGGTGTGAAGTTTCATGAGGTAGTTAGCTCTGTCTCCATGAGATTTTGGTCTGTTCCACCCTATTTCAAATACTTTCATGGGATATCTCAACTCTGGTGTGTGGGTTAAGTTGAGGGAAATTTCTGCAATGGAAATTGAGGATTTTACTAGCATCTGTAATTTTATACTTTCTAAAACAAAACATGTATTAATGACTTTTTTTAGATTCTATACTGATCTGAACTATTTATCTTTCAGATACCTAGAAAAAAAAATGAAAATATGTTTATTCCCCCGATTTCATTAACTTATATCATTAATTTTAGTCTTAAGAAAAGGTAGTTTCTCACCTTGTTGATCAATTATTGGGATGGACTTCGATCAAAAAGGCTCCCAGCCTTTTGTACTGATTAGAAGAGAGCACTTAAAGGGGAGACCCCGTCACATCATCTTATGACCTTAGCCACGTACCTGCTGCTTGATGCTTCATGATGCTCATTCTGAGCTGATGCTGAGAAACCAAACATTTCTCTGAAAAACAGAAAGCAGAAAGGCAGCAACATAAATTAAAAAAAAAAAAACAGCAAATAAACAAAAATAGCATTCTGTGAGCTGAATGTGGTTAGTCAACAGCATCAAATCCTAGAACAGGAGATGGAAGAGGTAAAGCCCCTGCTGAAAAGGCAGCAGGACTAATTTGGAAATTTAGCATTTCCAAATCCAATGATTTAGCATTTCCAAGTTTCCTCTATTTTGTATCACCTCCACAAACTCTTAACATTGTTTGCAGATCATGTAGATGATTATTTGTTTATATTTTAAATAAGCTTATGCATGTGGATTATTTTTAAAAGGAAACTTTTAAGGCACAAAATGGAAACCCATAATACTTGCCATTAGTAGAAAGCACCTGTAAAAGTTAATAAAAGGAGCAAATACAATAACTCTATCTTGTTGCTGATCATTGAGCCTGAGGACCACCTTCTGTTACACAGGAGGAATAGCAAGTGTGGAGAGTATTGAAGCCTTGCTGCCATCATATGCAATCCTCTCCTCTCCTTAATCGCAGGGAGTAAGAAAGATGCCAAAGGAAGTCAACTTGGTGTATGACGATTCTGTCTTGCATGTCCTGTGTTATGTAGAATCATTTCTATACCAGTAGTGTCAACAGCTGAATGTGAAATGATGCCAGGAGGTTAGTGTGGCTCTGTGTGTGTGAGCGCCTGATTTTTAATGTTTATCCTTTGAATGATACTGCTCTATGCTTCCTGTATTGAAATGACTTTTGTTCTTCTGTTTGAAGCTCTTTTAAGAGCCTGTGCTGATGGAGGTGCCAATCGCTTATATGATATCACCGGAGGAGAGAGAGAAAGGTATGCTTTCTTTTAGCCACTGTGCACAGCATAGGGCCATTAATTTCTCCTCTTTTTTTGCTTTATTCTCTTCTCATTGAAGGGACACTGTTAATTTTCCTTCAGAGTCTTTTACAGAAAACCAGTACAGGGAAGGAGAATGAGCTACTTAACCGTGTTTTTTTACTTTGAATGGTATCTCTTAGTAGAATTAGGCCCATCTATTTTATTTTAAAAATCTTTATTCTGCTGCTTCAAAGCATCATTAAGTAGCATTATCAAGTATCTATATTTGTGAGGACTTTGAAAATTGGCTAAAATAATACTTCAAATGACAATTTGAGTTGTTATTCAAACACTTTGTATGGATAAAAACTAATCTCGTATAAGAGAAATAAATTCTGTTGTAGAAGATGTGAGATTTTATATTAGCGTTGAATAATACCTAGTATAATTTATTCTAACTTAATTATTTCTGAGTTATGCACATACATATATTTTAGGAGAAAAATAATTTATTTCTTTATGCCGTGCTATTTTGCTTTTCTGATCTTTGCATGGTGAACTAGTTTAGATAAGAAAATACGTTTAATAGAAACATTTTAAATGTAGCTCATTGCAAACATATTTGTAGTCTAAACCTGTGGCAAATACAACAAGAATTTGTAGCGTAGATGTAAGTATACTACCTATGAAATGTGGTTCTATCTGTGTCATATATGTTATCATATACATTGAAATGTTTCTAATTTCAGAAATCACCTCTTTTCTGCAAAAAAGTAAAAATATTTTAACATACCCTTGGTGTGAATTAAATATATGTATTTTTAAATGACATGTTTTTCTTTATGGCATCAAAATCTTTAACTTTAGATTTTCTAATATTGGAGCTGCTTTTTGAAAGCAGCTGATTTCTTAGGGGAGGAAGCCTATGTTCTTGGAGATTGGACATGCTAATGCTAATATATAAGGACTAGCCTAGGAGACAATTTAAATTCTTAGCACTTTTCGCTCCTTTATTTTGTAAGTTTACAGACTCTCCTGACAGTATTCTCTAAGACTTGACATGGACAGTGTATGGAAAAACATTCAAGTATGATATGTCTTGTAAAGAGTGCTTGGGCCAGTTAGTTCAGAAAAGAGCACAGGGCCCATGAGGCCACAAGATTAGGACCTGGGTATCGTTGGTTCCATGCCTGTAGCCAGCTTGCTAGCAAACAAGCTGGTGCTGAGGACTGTTTCTTTAATGTAGATGGAGCTCCTGGTGCTGAAGACTGTTTCTCTAATGTAGATGGAGCTCCTGGTGCTGAGGACTGTTTCTCTAATGGTAGATGGAGCTCATGAGTATAATTATCAGCAGAACTGTGAACGGACATTAACACAGTGCTTCCCAACTGTTCCTGGATCTTAAGAATCATCTTGAATGCTTATTAAAAAAATACACCCATCTATGGTGATTATGTTTATTGGATTGGGCTGGACAGCAGGAAGAAAGGTAATAGAACACTTTTATTCACATATGAAAGCAAAACAGATTACTAGATTTAGGGAGTGAGTACCACTGTTTTTGCCTGGATTTCAAAATAATAAAGTCTAATGTTTCTTGACATACTTATGAATAAGGTTACAGAAGTCTTCCTAGATCAGTGGTTCTCAAACTTCCTAATGCTGTGACCCTTTAATACAGTTCCTCATGTTCTGGTGACCCCCAACCAAAACAGCATGGCACTGGCACAAAAGCAGAGAAATCGATGTCTGGAACAGAATCGAGAACCAAAAGATGGATCCAGCTACTTACCGTTATTTGATCTTTGACAAGCCAATTAAAAACACGCAGTGGGGAAAAGATTCTCCATTCAACAAATGGTGCTGGGTAAACTGGCTGGCAACCTGTAGAAGATTGAAAGTAGACCCACACCTTTCACCATTAACTAAGATAGACTCTCACTGGATAAAAGATTTAAACCTAAGACATGAAACCATAAAAATACTTGAAGAAAGTGCAGGGAAAACTCTTGAAGAAATCGGCCTGGGGGAATATTTTATGAGGAGGACTCCCCAGGCAATTGAAGCAGTATCAAAAATACACTATTGGGACCTGATCAAACTAAAAAGCTTCTGCACAGCCAAGAACATAGTGAGTAAAGCAAGCAGACAGCCCTCAGAATGGGAGAAA
>CAUYPK010049129.1:0-10666 GCA_963574355.1 Loris lydekkerianus | reverse complement strand
GCTGGTAGATAAAAAGAGGGCTTGGGTCAGAGTTCAACCCTGAAAAGGGGCCAGGGAGAAAGGACTCCAGTGGGAATTGGGAAAGCAACGCCTCTCTGCAGGGATTCGATGATAGTGCTGCCTCACAGTTGGGAATGAGATGTGCAAAGTGCAGGAGGATTGTCTGAGAAGGGTGCAAAGTGCAGGAGATGTGCAAAGTGCAGGAGGATTGTCTGAGAAGGGTGATTCATTCTTATTAGGGATCTGGAGAAGGCTGCAAGAAGAGAGTATTGGAGTGGAGCTTTCGTTTATGCTGCTTCACCATCTGAAATGGTTTCCTCTGTTACCTGTCATCACACTCCCCAGCAAAACAGCAAGGGTGGAAATTTTAGCCCTACTCCTTTGAGTCATCATGGTCCAAACCCATGATGACTGCCAAATACCATGTCTGACAGGTCTTTTCCTTTGTTGGGGCAGTTTTTCTTTTAATTCCACCTCACCCTCATTTTTATCAAAATGTTACCACTTTTTCAAAGCTCACTTCAAATACTGCTTCTTTACTGAAGCCTTTCCAAGGCACCAACAAAATTCACCCTCCGTACCTCTATTACCTATATTTACAACCATTTATACAAAAATCCTCTGATGAAATTCCCTATGTCTTGGGATTTCCACTGGCCAACCCTAGGGCAATACAAAATGGAATTGAACAGTAATGAGCATACAATATTGCATCCTCTATACATCCAACTCCGTGAACAATACTGACACTAAACAAAGGATAGGTAAAGACATTCTGTCCTATGGTAGAATAAAAGTTAATAAATAGGGAAGAATGATAGAATAAGAAAATCCTACTTTCACTTATTATAATAATTTCTGATTCAGGCAAGAATCATCAATGTATGCCAAAACCACTGGTGATGGTCAGTTGGAAAGAAAATATCTATACATTCTTAAACCATGTCCCTTATCATTAACTACAAAGAGTAACATCCTTTCATGGGAACTAAAACAATGACAACGAACTGCAATATGTAATTCTAGATCAGATTTAAAAAAAAAAAAAAAAAAAAAAAACCCACCACAAAGGACAGTACTGCTTTCCTTTAATCAAGAAGATGTAAACAGTAAACCCAGGGCTTACTTCTACTAAAACCTGACAGGAACAAGAAACTTGTTTAACCCCAAAGGTCAGAAGTCAGATTAAATATGCAGATTAAGCTTACTTTCCCTGATAAATTTATCAGAATACCCTGTTTCATTTCTCAAACAGAGGCAGTCCCAGCAAAGATATTATCATAAAAACCAAGTTGTATTTCTCCTCCTTTTGATATTCGTTTATTTATGCACAAATAGTTGCCTGCTTGCCATGTGCCAGGCAGGTTCCAGAACCTGAGGCTCTATCAGTGCAAAAGAACATTCTCTGCCCTTATGAAGCTTCCATTTTAACGGCAGGAGACAGAAAAAGTATGCCAAGCAGTGACAAAAATGAAAATTAGTAGTGGGAGAGTAGGAGGGCAAAGGTGGGAGTGACCCCTGGCCAAGGAAGGTCAGATTATCCACAGCCTTGATAACATATACAAGGACTTTGGGTTTTGTTGAGTAGGAAGACAAGCATAGTGGATTCAGAACACAAGTCACATAACCTTAGGGGTTAAAAGGAACACTCTGGCCGCTGTGTGGAAAGTACGCACAGTGAGCCCAACGGCTGACAAACTTAAGAACTAATGTCATATTCCAGATGGGAAATGATGGTTCTTAGACTATCATGATTGCAGAGGAGGTTATAAGAAAACTTAGGCTGGGTGCAACGGCTCATGACTATAATCCTACTACTTTGGGAGGCCAATGTTGGAGAAATGCTTGAGCTCAGGAGTTGAAGACTGTCCTGAGTAACACAGAAAGATCCCATCTCCACAACTAAATAGAAAAATTAGTTAGGTGTGGCGATGTGTGCCTATAGTCCTAGCCACTTGGGAGGCTAAGGTAGGTGAATTGCTTGAGCCCAGACATTTGTAGTTTCAATGAACTGTGATGATGCCACTGCACTGTAGTCTGGGTGACATAGTGAGATCCTGTATCATGCATAAAGAGAGAGAGACAAGAAAAGTTAGATTTTATAAGTATTTTGAGGGTAGGGCTGGCAGGATTTGTTGAGTATTTGGATAAAGTATGTCAAAGAAGTTTTAAAGAGTACTGGATAAGGGGAAAGTGAGGACTTACATTGGGTAAGAAATAGTGAAAAAGTGGTAGAATCAATAAATGATGGTCTCAGTGGGGGTGATGGATTCTAGGAGTTGAAAACAGAGATCCGGTGAGTTAGGAAGACATGAGGCAACAGATGGAAGGTGCATAAAACTGAGATTGAGAAAGTTATTAGGAATAATAAAACAAAATCTAATGAACTCATTTATTCATTAGAATAAACTGAAATGCTTCTAAAATTGCAGATTCTGGGCCCCAGAGTTTGGGGCTCAGTAGTCTGAAGTAGGATCTGAGAATTTATATTTATTTATAAATGCTGCTGATGTTGATCTGGAGCCCATATTCTGAAAACCACTGCTCTGGAAGTATGATGCTAGAGGATGTGAGTGAAATAAAGTACAGGTGAAGATCCCCAGAGGACAGGAGACCAGAGAGAGAACACCTACAAAAACACACAAACTATAAGGAGAGGCGTGTCCAGAGTCAGTGACATGAGAGCTTGTCTTCAAGAGTAAAGAAATAGATTGAGCTTCAAAGTGAAGGATGTTTAAGATAGGAAGAAGAGAAACTGGTCTCAAAATAGCCACGAGATGGAAGGAAGATAACAACGCCTTCAGGACAGTGGCACATAGGGCAGAGAAAAGTCACACAGAGGCCAGCAGGGGAAGCCGTGAGCCGGGAGAGAGCTTAGACTCTACAAACACAGGAAAGTGAGCGGAACACTTGGAAGAGGCGGAAAATACAGGAGACTTTGTTAATGATAGAACATTCACTCCAAAAGGCAGAGAAAAGGGAATCTGGAGTTGATGCAGGTGAGGAAGGGCCTCAGGCAGTGACGAGGTGTGAAGGATAAGGTTTACAGGTGTCAGGGCCAGAGAACAGGGCAGAGAGTGGAGAGTGGGCATCTCCCCAATCACACAGACCGCTAAGGACTTCTCTTCCCTCCAGCCGTGTAAAAGCTAGGACAGGAGCCATGCTGCCTGGAGCTAAAGAGGCTCCCAAGCTCCTTTCTCTCTCACTCTAAGGCCCCAGGTGATCCTCTTCACCACGCAGCCTCAGAGCCAACATTCTATATGTGAGAACCACATACTTGATTGTTTTCTGTACAGGTTAAAACATACACGAGGTACAGAATTCAAAATCATTTGATTCAGTCCATTCTCTGATATCAAGTGTCCATTTTGGCAAACAACCCCTGATACCACTATGAGAATCCTAGAAATATCCATATTCTGCATGCAGGATGCAAGCCTATTCTGTAGCTTTTCCGATCAACAGCAGCATTCCTATGGACACTACTTCTGTATCTTGTTTTTTGAAACTTTTTCCTTTTATTCTATTTTAAAGATGACTCCGTATCACTCTACATAAAAGTACCTAGTATTCTTTGGTTGAGTGAACCATAATTTAATTAACCAGCCCCTGGGATGGATATTTAGGTTGTTTCTGATCATTGTTACCTTCTAGGTTCTAGACACAGTCCCTCCACTGAGTAGTAGCAGTACTGTTTCCCCTGACAATCAGAATTAATCATCTTTGCCAGCACAGCATCTTAGTTTTTTCATTTGATGAGCCACTTGCATAGTTCAGTAATGTGGACAGGTTATTCTAAATATCCAGTTCAACTGAACAGCTGTCATGTTCCCATGTGAAAGTATTCTTCCCTCATCCTAAAACCTCTATATCACCACAGTAATAACTTACAGAGGCAGGAAGCAAAAATATTTTTAATGGGTCACTGGATGTGAAGGTAAAAGATGACACCTCAATTTCCACTTGATTCAGAGATCTCTATATTCTTCTTGTGATATTAAAAACTACTTTAATATCATAAGGTTTATTTTCTAAACTAGAATACAGTATTCCACAATAGAAACATGGGATAAGTAAGACAGTAAATCTCATAGGTGTCAGCCTATTTCCTCACCCTCAGAAACAATATCGTATAGGATGTCAGTTTGTTGGACAAGGTCATAAGTGGCAGCCCTGATAAGGCAGGCAGGGAATGAAAATTCATACCTAGAGTAAGCATTCATAGCAGCAAGGACAAACCCCCAGCATTCCTCAATGGAGAGGGTCCAATGTAATCAACCTGCCACCAGGTGGTTGGCTGACTGCTCTGGGATGATGCCACATTCAAAGCTCAAGGTTGATATGTTTGTAGGTAGAACACTTGGCAATGGTGTCAGTTCATTCAGCCTTGGTCAGAAATGATTGTTAAATCTACATGTTCCTCCCAACCCTACACCAGTGCCACTGTGTTTACGTGTCCCTTGAGAAGCCCTGGTATTACTTTGCAACAATGCCGACAACATGGGGCGAAGGGGGCATCTTGCCCATCTGATTATTTTCAGGTCTGATGTATTCTCCTCCGTGAGCATTCACATGAAACATAAACATCCTCATTTCCTGCTCTTCTGGGAAAGTATACTTTCTGCTTTATATATCCGTGTCATCAATCATTGTCCTTCAAGTTCCTGACTATTTAGCCCAGCTCTTAACCACTGTCCATGCCTTGATATACAGCAATCCCACGGCCATCACTCTCTGACTACTAGCATCAACTGCCTAACGTTCTGTCCCCCAGATAGACTCCCCTTCCCTGCTATCTTTTAGGAACCCTCTTGAGTGGGACTGTAATGCTTTGGTAGCTCATTTTAGTTATATCATGCAGAACTATCTGTAAATTAGGTTCCTTTTATTTCCTTCAGGGTACTAGCCATAGAAAATGTGTCATGAAGCTACTTACATGGAATGAAGAGGAAAAATTGCACTGCAGAAATTATTGTTGGTCACCTGTAGGTTCAACGTACTCAATTCCTCTCTTCTTGCCTGTTAATAACATTTTCAGTAAAAAAAATTTCTATCTAAAATAGCAATTTTGTTTTATTCAACTGAAATCTGATCAACTTATAGTTCTAATACACATCTTAAACTTAACATTAAAAACCAAAATTCTGATTTTCCCATCATACCTGGTCTATCTACCCACCATCTTCTTTATCTCACTGAACAACAACTTCATGCTTCCACTTGCTCAGATCAGAAATGTTAGCACCTTATTCTAAAACTTGGTAATCAAAAATAACCAATAAAGCATTTATCCTGCCTTTCTAACATGGACTATATATCTGGATAACCAAATAGCCCCAGTTGCAGAGGTAACATTCTTCTGTTTTTTTATAGTACAAGAATGGCATTGATTTAAACAAAATGAATTATGAATTAGAAAATCTCCAGGTTGCTACTCCTAATCAAATAATTAGTTCAGAGAAGGATAATCAATACATGTTATAACCATTAGGTGAAATAGTCTTTGAGAACTAGATATGTCCCTGATCCCTAGGTATCATTCCACAAATTATCTAGTAGTTTCAAATGGAAAGATTTCAAGAGGGGTCAGCCTGCCACCTTATCGCTTCTCTGATAATCAATGGTAAAAGACAATGTGGGAAATATGGGGAAATTAAGTAGCGACAAGCAATTTTTATTCATCCTTTTGGTAGGATAATGATACTTGGTTACATCTGTAAAAACTCTGTTTGGGGAGAGACTTACTAAAGTGTGTCTAGGAGAAATATGATGCCTATAATTTGCTTTAGAACACACTGACAGAATAAAATGTTTGAAGAAAATATGGAAAAATGTTAAGACCTGCAGAAATAACACGATAACAACATGGGTTCCCATTGGAATTTTTTCTGTTTTTTTTTTTTTTTTTTATAACAGCAAAAAACAAATCTTAATGTTCTCTTTGACTTATTCTCTCTTAACATCCCCATGGTCCACCATATCGGTAAATCCTACCAGCTCTGTCTACTCCTCACCACCTCTCCTGCCCTCACCCAGCTTGGTATTCCAGTTTCCACTTTAACTATTCTCATGTTTCAGTCCTTTCATCCACCCACACAGTCCACTTCACTTTGTACCCAGAATACCCATTTTAAAAAACCATGTCATTCTGCTTAAGACCCCAAGGACTCCCTATTTTTATCAGAATGAAAGTCAAAAAACACATAAAGCTTGCAAGCCCCTTTAGGACTGAATTAGTAACTTACTCTACCCCCTGCTGACTCCCCTCTGAACATGACCTTCTTACTCTATATACATAATTATAATATAATAATTATTCATATATAATTATAATATAATTATTCCTCTGCTTCTTTCTTCTCATTACTTTCAGCTTTATTCTAAAACTCCACAGTCAATGAATGAATCCTTCCTCTTGACATAATAAAAATATACTTGATTTTTTTTCAATTCCTCCTGTGCCATAAGGACATAAGAGCCCTGAGGTCAAAAACTGTGATTCTGCTCTCTGCTATGTTTACCAGCTCCTGGAATAATGTCTTGCACAGAGATGCCCAATACATATAACAAATAAGTAGTCTTTCCTTTAAAAACCAAAATTAAAGAAAAAAGTTCTAAAATGGCAATTCCAACTGCACTGATGATAACAAAAGCTCAATATTACAAAACAATCATTTAAGCAAAAAGCTTTTCTCTTTAAATTGCTGTGACAAAACCAGTCCAAAATTATGACCATTATATTAATTACTAAAATAAAACAAAGAATCAAAGATTTATCAAAAGTAGGTCTAGTGATAGAGATCTAAATCTTTGGGGGGGGAACATTTAGCATGAAAAAACTAACAATCTCTTATATATATTACTGCCAAGTTAAGCTTTAAAAAAAAAGAAAAAGTAATACAATTTCTATGTCATATCTACTCCCTTCATCTACAAATGAATAGTCATTAAAAAAAAATATTTAAAATCTGGGTAAGTCTTTTCTAAATTAAGTATCTAAATTAAATTTACATCAACACTGAAAAAAAAATACTGACCCTTTTGCTCAGAGCTTAATAAATCAGTTTGCCTTCAAGAAACAAATCAGTTATAATAAAAATCAGAGAGTGCACCTGAAAAAAACAGTCTTTAGTCTACGTGACACTAGTGTGTTTTGCAAAGCAACCTCATTGACTTATTCTAGGTCTAAATTTAGAATGTCCCTTTAGCTTCATCATCTCACAAAAGAAAGGAAAGTACAAAGAAGCAGGTGGCTCAGGAAATGTAACTGGTGAAGAAAGATGAAGCCAGGACAAAACTCACCAGCTGAAACTGCCAACCGCTTTAGTAAAACTATCTTTCATGAAATGAACCATAACCATAAGAGAAGCATTTGGCTTTCAAAAGTAGATTAAGAAGGGGGGGAGGGGAGTTCTTTAGGTTTTAAGAAAATTAATTGATGAGAAAATAGGTCCAGCCCAGCCCTATTGACCAAATAATAAACATTTCCATGTAATATACAAATGCATATAGCACATAAGGGCTTATGTAAAATCACTAGCTACAAAGAACACTGTGAAAAACATTTTTAAAATGACACAACACAAGGCATCAGCTAGTTCTGACCTTCTCTCCTAGCACCCAATTATGATAAACTATAGGAAATGAAAGCTATTTTGAGACACCTAAATCCCAACTCCTTGGAAAAAAAATTTCAAACTGGTATATATCATTTATTCATGACTTTACAATAATGTAAGTGTCCCCGAATAGACAACCCAAGATTAAAATATAGATATGATTCAGTATTAATTTGCAAATGGCTTGGTACTAAGTCTTTTGGTAACTTCCCAATTCATACTCTAGAGTATAGACCTTTATAGCACGCCAGTTTGCAATGAACCAGCAATGTAAAACAGAATGGCCAACTGTTCCTCTGTTAGTAACAAATGTGCTAATATGTACTAGTTTAAACTTGATCTATCAGCGAGGCAATGAACCATGAAGGGTGGGGGTTAATCAGGGTGTTCTCCAAACAAAGGCTCATGAGAGCAGCAGGGACGCCACTCCCAGACTCACATCTGTGCTGTTTTAAGTGCAGCACTATGGAAATGGCATGGTGTTCATCAAAGTTAAGAGCTCAGAACCTTGTCGTAATCTTGTGTACATGTACAACTCTTTCACACAGAAAAGCAACCAAATTGTTGCAAAGATAAAAAACCAAATACAGGGAATAAAAACTTCAGTAAACCACAACCCTCGGGAGCTATTAATATTAAACTATGCCCAGTTAATGTGTAACGATGATGGTAAAAGCCTTTCCTACATAAGATTTGACAACTTCCCAGTAGAGCTCAGAGTTAGAGATATTTTATATCAGTCAATTTATATTAAAATACATCAATTCCACTTTATTATCAACACAAGCTTATTGATGCAGATCTTTACACATCAGATAAAAATAATTTTAATGCATAGTCTACGTAAAGTAAAAACAAAGCTATATAAAACTTCAGAGTTTACATACAGCCTGCCAATGTAAACATATCTATATTTCTAATAGCTGAAACTGACTTAACAGCAATTAGTAGAAAATATCACCTGCTGCCAGAATAATCACCTCAATACTTCAGGATTTAAATAATAAAGGAGCTGAGATTATTTAGATAGACTGAGAGCGAACAAGCACAGGAGAGCAAAGATAAAGAAAATTGAGCTGATAAATTCATCATTTATCTTTAGAAATTTTTTATCCTGATATAATAAATTCTTATTCATAGATCTATTAATTATCTCACTTTTCCCAATTAAATCCAGACTGAAAAGAGATATATGTAATTAGCTGAAGGAAATTTTCCTACTCAGAAGTCAAGCAGAATTAGTTACCAGTCTAATGAAATAATTGTATATTTAACTCTTCACAAACCATGAAATTATAAAACATTAGTGTGCAATTTCATGAATATGCTTTAATTTAGTGATTTTATCAGTTAGAAAAGTTTTTTAAAGTATTTTTTCTGAATCATACATACATAAGCAGTGAAGTGTGACTTTTAAGAGACGTTATCTTCAGCACCTCAAAAAACAAACAAAAAATAGCATTGATTTTAGCGTTCCAAGAACATATGTTCCATTACAAAAATAGTCTTTAAAAGAGTTGTGCACTGTAATACATATTAAAGCCCAATTACAGAGAATTTTTATTTCATAATTTACAAAAAGAATCGCACATGTTTGCCATGTACAAGATGTTGTTTGGAACTATATACATGTATACACTGAAGAATGGCTAAATTGAGCCGATTAACATATGTACTACCGCACATACTTGTCATTTTGTGCTGGGAACACATAAATCCACCCTTATCAATTTTCAAGTATAATGTTATTAATTATAGTCATGATGTTGTCCATTCAACCTATTGAACTTGTCCTCCTAACTGAAATTTGGTATCCTTTGACGAACATCTCTCCAAGCTTTCTCCCCTTACAATATCACTGGCTTCTGATCATCACTTAAAATGTAGAAAATCCTGTCATTTTCAGGTTCATGGACAAACTTGGAGGAAGTTATGCTGAGTGAAATATTCCAGGAATAGAAAGACAAATACCACATGGTCTCACTTAAATGTACAATGTAAAAATGTTGAACTCATAGAAGCACTACTTTTCAGGGCTGAATAGTATTCTTCTGAGTATCTATGTATGCACTACATTTTATCATTCATCCATCGATAGACACTTAGGTTGATTCCCTACCTTGGCTCCTGCTATAATGCTATAATAGACCTGGTGCTGCAGACGTCTCTTCAATGCACTGATTTCATTTCTTTTGGGTATATACCCAGCACTGATATTGCTGGATCCTATGGTAGTTCTATTTTAAATTGAGAAACTTCCATACTGTTTTCGATAATGATTGCAGTAATTTACATTCCCATCAACAACATGCAAGGGTTCCTCTTTGTCCACATCTCTGTGAGATCTTGTTATCTTTCAACTTTTTGGTAACAGCCATTATAAAAGGTGTTGAGTGATATCTCATTGTGGTTTTAATCTGCACTTTTCTGATGATTAGTAATGTGGAGTATTTTTTTCTGTTGATCATTAGTATGTATTATCTGAAGAAATGTTTGTTCACGTCCTTTGATCATTTTTTAATCAGGTTGTTTTCTTACCATTGAATTATTGAATTCTGTACATCAATTATATTTTGTTTTTATTATTTTTTATTATTATTAAATTGTAGCTGTGTACATTAATGTGATCATGGGGCACCATATACTGGTTTTATAGACTGTTTGACACATTTTCATCACACTGCTTAACATAGCCTTCCTGGGATTTTCTTAGTTATTGTGTTAAGATATTTCTATGCTACATTTATTAAGTTTCGCACGTACCCTTGTAAGATGCACCACAGGTGTAATCCCACCAATCACCCTCCCTTCACCCATCATCCCCCCTCCCTCCCCTCCCTCTCCCTCTTCCCCATATTCTTAGGTTATAACTGGGTTATAGCTTTCATGTGAAACCCATAAATTACTTTCATAGTAGGGCTGAGTACATTGGATACTTTTTCTTCCATTCTTGAAATACTTTACTAAGAAGAATATGTTCCAGCTCCATCCATGTAAACATGAAAGAGGTAAAGTCTCCATCTTTCTTTAAGGCTGCATAATATTCC
>CAUYPK010049128.1:0-28206 GCA_963574355.1 Loris lydekkerianus | reverse complement strand
GGGGTCCCCTTCATTCTGAAAGTTACCCGGGGCTCAGGGAGGGTGGTGAGCCCTGACTCCCCTACCCTTCGAGCCTGCTCAGTTCCAAGACTGGCACTGAGGGGGGGCATGAAGGTCTGGGAGGTGGTTTCTTGGGGCACTTCCAGGCCCAGTGTCCATGTTGCTTACAATAGGTGCACTGGTCTCTCTGGAGGCGGAGTCTTTCCCTGCCTGGGGACCCTTCCTTACCTCCTGCCGCCAGTCAGCACAGCTGCCTGTTTCTTTTGTCCAAGGTCCCGGCCATGGAGCCAGGAAGATCCTGGCTAATTCCTGGGTCTGTCTTTAACCGCCTTCATTTGCTTTTCTTCGGGGGTCTCACGGTTGTTGTAGACTCTTTCAGCAACTTCTAGGAGATCCTGCAAAGACTTCTCGCCCAGTCTGTCTATTCTCTGCAGCTTGTGCTTAATATCTGGAGCTGACTGATTAACAAAGAACATGACAACTGCTGCTCTATTCTCCTCAGCTTCAGAGTTTAGGGGTGTGTGCATGCGGAATGCCTCCATAATTCTTTCTAAGAAAGCTGCCGGAGATTCTGTCTTTTCCTGCTGTACATTACCTACCTTGGCCAAATTAGTCAGCTTTCTAGCCGCTTTACAGAGACCCCTCATTAGAGTCTGGCGGTAGACTTGGAGTCTTACCTGACCTGTTCCTGTATTAAAGTCCCAATTGGGGCGGGTAAGAGGAAAAGTGGCATCAATGAGAGCCTGGTTGGTGGTGGGGCTTCTGTCTGCATCCTTGACATCCTTCCTGGCCTCAGCTAAGATGCAGTTCTATTCCTCAGTGGTGAAAAGAACCTGTAACAATTGGTGACACTCATCCCAGGTAGGCTGGTGGGTAAAAAGAATAGAGTCTTAAGAGGTCAATCAAGGCAGTAGGTTTTTCAGAGAACTTAGGGTTCTGCATTTTCCAGTTATAGAGATCATTTGTGGTGAAGGGCCAATAGTGGTACAGCTGATTTGGGGGGTCCGCTCCATCAGGGGGGCCTGCCACATGGAGAGGCAACACCATGGAGTCTGCCGTCAGATTGTGCAGGGCTCTATGGTAGGTGTGAGGTGGGCTCCGGTGGCTACCTTCTGGACCTGAGGCTGGAGTGGCCTCCCTGCCTGGAGGACTCTGAGGAACAGGTGCCTCCCAAGATGAGGGTTGATAGGGAGGGGGAAAGAGCACTTCCTCCCTTGGAGGACTGGGGGAGGGGCAGCGGATTCAGGGGATTTCTCCTTTTTCTCCTTCAAGCCTAGGAGTTTAGCTACTTCCTTGCCTTATGGAGGCAGGAGGGGTTTTAACCACAATAGCGGGTTCTCCATGAGGTCCTGCCAAGCAATTATGTATGGGATCTGGTCCAGGTGCCGGGTCTCAGATCAATAGACTATATCTTTGACCTGAAAGATAATGGGGAGATGAAAAGTGCCCTCTGGTGGCCATCCGACGTGGTATGCTGGTCATTCATTTCTGCAAAAAACCACAAGTTTACCTCTGGACACATTAAAGCTTTACTCTTGGGCTTTGTCTTTGAAGTCCTGAAATGAGTCAAAGTTAGGGAAAGGGGGGTTGCCTGCGTGTGTCCCATGTTGCCCTCCAAATATAATAAAACACAGACAAAACAAATAACACACAAGATTCCTCCAGAAGACAGAAGCCTGCCCTTGCAGGTTTTCTGGCAAAACTGAAAATGAGACAACGGTGTAACCCCATCTGGCAGTCACGACCCACCTTGTCTCTCAACCAGAAGGATCGCCTCTCTGTGGTCTTCTTGATCCAGGACTGGGGGTTCCATGTCCCAGTCCCCCCTCCACGGGGTGTCCCCTCTTCTACTCTGCTGGTGATTCTCTATCCCGACTATAGATTTAACAAACGAAACCAACACAGAACAGGACAAGACAAATGCTGGCACACACATACTCACTTCCGGAGCAGGTACTTAGTGATTTGGGGGGGGTTATCCCGGACAAGCCCCCAAATGTTGTGCCTGAGTCATGGGATCCCTCACATAAATCACCCAGAGACCAGGTCCAATACAAAAGCAAGAGGTTGTTTATTTACAAACTTGAGCCTGGGCTTCCTGCTCCTGACGCAGCAGGAGAGCAGAGAAGCCCGGATCTTGAAAAGGGGGAAGGTTTAAGGGTATAGGAAAGAAAAAAGGGAGGGGGTGTGAGGTGAGCCGCTGAGGTGAGCTAGGGGACCGAGCAGTTGTCCTTGGCTGTCTTGAAAGTGCTGTTATCGTGCTCAGAGCAGATGTTGCATAAGAGCGTGGATCATGGGGCAAGGACGGGGTACCTTTGGTATGCAGCTGCAAAATGAAGACTAAGGGACAAGATGAAGTTAGTTTTAACAAAATGGAGTTAACTTGGTCCTTACAAATAACCTGATTTTCCTCTTTTGCACCTTGCCTGGCACATAAAGAAGTTAAAAAATGAAAGGAGATGGCTTCTATTGCTATGCACTTGAACATTTCATAGCTTTAAGCTCAGGGAACACAAATCAGTTTATGACACCGTGTCTAGCAACATAGAAGACCTTGCAGTCCATTATGTTAAGTGAAAGAAGCCAGGTGCAGAAAGGCAAATACTGCGTGTTCTCACTCATGTGTGGAAGCTAAAAAAGTTGATGTCAAGAAACAGAGGGAGGAAGAATAGTGGTTACCGGAGGCTGGGAAGATGTGGCGGTGGGGAAAGAGAGCCAGAGATTGGTTAATGGCTAGGAAGAAAAGGTTTTAGTGTTCCGTAGAAGTGCAGGGTGACTATAATTAATAGCAATTTACTATATATTTTCAAATACCTAGGAAAGAAGATTTTGAATGGTCCCAACACAAAAAGATGCTGAGCATTTGAGGTGATGAATATGCTAATTTGATTGTTACATATTGTGTACATGTATTGAATTATTAATATTATACTGTACCCCATAAATGTATACAATTAGTGTGTGTCAAAAATAATAACAGCAAAAATGGGCAGGAAAAATGTGTTTCTGAACTCAGCTTGAGGAAAAGCTTAACCTTCTTCTGCAGAAGTGGTCCTCAAACTTCAGGTGAGAGAGAATCACTCCCCTCCAGAGGTTCTGATTCAGTAGATTTGGGAAGACACTTTTTAATCTGCACTAAGCCACAGCCTCTTAGTCTTGCTGATGCGGGTAGTTCTCAGAACACATTTTGAGAATTGCTGCTGTAGAACTTAATTTTCAGATGTCATGAATCTCCACTTTCCTCCCCTCTTCCTCCTCTCCTCCAGCCAATGGAGGATCAGGAGCCTGATTGAACCCTACTGGAACTCTGTGAGTGGAGAAAAAAGTTTTAGAGATTTTTTTTTTCCTGACCTCAGTGCAAAAGGAACAATTAATTACAACCTTCAGTTGATGTTTTGTGGCACGTAATAATTACTGTTGAAAGGATCTCCCCTTTCTTCCTCCTTTTCCCCCATCCTCTCCTTTCTTCCTTTCTATTCTCTTCTCTTTTCCATCTTTATCCATTTCCCTTTATGTCTGTTACAGTTGGTCATTTCTCTCTATTTCAGAGTGAAATGCTCTAGTGCTTTTAAGATGCATCCTCTGTTTGCACACTTTTCTTGCAAAATAAGTACCACTGTTCTAAGTGACTACATGTAAACTGCTTTGTGTTTAACCTTTTTCTTAAGACCATAGTTTTAAGATACACTCATATTGCCTTGTATATACTGAATCCACTGCTTCTAAGAGCTACAACCCTGGTGTGTATCCACTACATGTCATAGTGATACGACAGCTAGATTGTTCCAACATTCTCCTATCACATCTATGCTATAATGCACATCCTGGTACATGTCCCCTGGATCTATGGAAGAACATCTTTGGGAATAAAGAGGTTATTATCAAGAATAAAGCAGCTGGAGTTTTCCATTCTAAAAGAATGTCTCCTCCAGATCAGATTACCCAGGACTACAACAACATAATTTGCCACTTAGGTCTTTCCATAAGTTTGAAAAAAAAGAACATGGTCTAGCTTGGCTGGGACATGGCTGTTTAAGAATTTTTTTGTTTATTCTTCTTTCGTGCACAACAGTTTACTGAATATCTATTACAATAGAACCTCTTAATTGATCACCTCCCTACAGGGACCACCTCCTTAAATTGACCTAATTTTCACAGAACAGACATGCACACATCCGTATTAGTATTATAGGCCTAGTTCCTTATGTTGACCACCTCTATATGCTGACCAGTTTGTTGTAGTTCCTTAAGTGGTCAACTTACAGAGGTTCTACTGTACATGTATTTGATGGTGTAAAGATAAACAGTTCATATCATTAACCATACAAACGTATCTATTCCATTTTGACAGCTAGGAAAACAAGGTTTGAGATTCTGGAACTACTGAGTGACATAATTAAGGTCTGAAACAGAGTTTACATAATTCCAAATTCCCCAGAAAGAATAAAACAGAGAGAATATTATCTCTACAGGAAAAGTGTTACCTTGATCTTTTAAGAATAGCTATAGCTATTTTGTTTGTATTTCACATTCTTAAAAGATCAAGATAATTCTCACATATAGTTCTTGATTTGTTATAGTCCTTTGGCAAGAGATAACACAGACCTTTTTTGTGTTCCAGAGAGAAGACGGGTGCACGGTGGCCTATGTCAATGTCCGGGTAGAAGCTGAGCAGCAAGGGTCTGGCAGCAGAAGCCTACAACAGGGAAAGGAACTGTTCCTCCCTTCGCTCAGTACTTTCTTTAATATAAGCTTTAGTGAGAAGCAGACAGGCTCCAGAGCAGCCTCAATGAAGTAGCCCATATGATTCCCAGCTGAACACGTGCTGGGAGAAGGGTTGGCTGAAGAGGTAGCTATCACTTCCAAGATTCCACACATCTTAGGTTTAGGAACTGCTAAAGCAGGGAAACTCAACTTCTTCCAATTTGATATCTTATACATGCAAAGGCATTTTGAGATTTTTGTTAGGAGAATGATTATTCTGGCAATTTCTTTTAATATTAGTTCCTGATGAAATATATAATAGCTAAAAGCTACAATGAATTTAGTAATACTTTAACTCACATCTAAATATTTTACAGATACTAGTAAAATTTTATTTGTAAATTTATTTATTTACTTAAGCTCTCTTGCCTGGGCTTACTGCAGTGGTGTCATCACGGCTCACTGTATCCCGGAACTCCTGGTTCAAACCATCCTCTTACCTTGGTTTCCCAGATTGTTTCCCAGAGGCACTCTGCCTGATCAATTTTTTTTAGATATTTTATTTTTGTTAGTTTTTGATGGCTGCTTGGAGTTTATTTTCTACTTAATGCAAGGCAAACTGTCGTAGGGTATCAGGATAGCTGGGGTGTGACTTGGATAGTAAAAAGTGGGGTACTTTCAACTTTATTTTTGGTCGTTTGCTCTTTTGATATTTAAAAAACTCACTGCTTTTTTACTCACTGCAGCCTGCCTAGTTGGGGACTGTGATGTGCCTAGGGCCTCTGGCTTCCTTCACCAGGTTTAAATATAGCTGGAGGTCTTGGAGATTCTGAGTACTCTGAGGGCTGTGGCCATGAATGGGAGAGAGTATTCCTCTAAAAGAAGCTTGCTCACCAGTGACCAGAGCCAGACTTGGGGCAACTCTGGTGATGGTGAAGGGTTGTCATCCCAAGGTACTCAGCACGTCCACAGGAGCTGTTATAGAAGTGAAACCCAGGTGGTGCCTGAAATAGTTGTGGGTGACCAGAAGCAAACTACTGGAGCAGAAGCCACACTCTTGCTGGTGGATTAATGGAAGTCCTGGTGCCCCATCATGGATGGTAGGGGCAGAGATGCCAGGTCATGCAGTTTGCAGAAGAGACTTCAAAGGCAGCTCCCATGTGCCCTTAGATGTATATTTACTCTACTACAGTATATGTTACCCATGGCCTTCATAGCCTAGACTCTTGGGTCAATCCTTGTTAAGTATTTGGATTGCCAAACTCTCATGATTACTTACTCTTTCCACCAGTCCCCAGTAGTCCACATCTGGAAAAACAACTATTCTAAATACCCCCAAATCTGTGCCCCTAGTTGGGCACTTAACATGCCACCTTGTATTCTCAAGTTATATATTTTTTATGTTAATACTCCTCATCATCTTCATTTAGATTGTAAAGTCTCTGAAGAGAGAGGTTATGTATTATATTTTGATGCCTCAGGAATGGAACAGGGCTTTACAGAGTCTTGTTAAATGGGGAGGGGGTCAGAAAAGAAAAAGATTTATTAAGCACCCTCTCTGTGCCAGGAATTGTGACTGGTACTTTACAATTATGGTGGACATTGAGGTTTGACTCTACAGCACTCGCTCCAACCCCTTCCTTCATGTAGAAACAAAGGAATGCTGTTTATATCCTCATCTAGTCCCATCATGGTAACCCATTCCCCTGCCTGTGATGGATTCTGACACCAGAGTTAAACCAATCAGAACATTATGTTCACCTAAGAGTCCTTAAATTTTGTGTGGGCATGAGACCTAAATTAGTCATTCAGACTGAAAGAAAGTTTCTCCCCCTTCTGGGGAAGAGTTTAGGGTGCAGTCAAAATTGTGGGCAGCAAATAAATGAAAGAATGAGCATTCTTGATGTCATTGAGTTATCTAATCAATTACTAAGCCAAGTCCATTTTATGGCAGTTATCTTCTATTCATTCCTGATAACCACCATCAACCTTTTCTTCTCTCCTCTCTGGTCCTCTCCTCTTCTCTTTCTTCTCTTTTCTTTTTTCTCTCTTCCTCTCCTCCCTCTCCTCTCCTTCCCTCCCCTCCTCTCCACTCCTCGTCTTTTCCTTCCCTCCCCATCCCTCATTTTATTCACTTTTTTCTTTTATTTATTTATTTTTGAGATACAGTCTTGCTTTGTCACCCAGGCAACAGTGGAGTACAGTGGCATCATGGCAGGTCATTGCAGCCTTGAACTCCTGGGCTCAAGCTTTCCTGCTGTCTCAGCCTGTGGAGTACCTGGAGTTACAGGTGTGTGGCATCATGCTTTCTCACCCTGCTTTCTGCCCTTCTGTGTCAATGGGGCTCTGGCTTCTGGTTGGCTTTTCCAGGAGTGTCCAACCTTTTTTTGTTTCTCTGCCACACTTTGGAAGAATAGACAAACACTAATAGAAGTTGACTAGCAAAACAAAAAAAAAAAGTCAGTGCATACTTTTTGTGATATCTGACACCACAGATATTTTAAAAAGCCCTCACAAAATCAGCATACAGTGCCTGGGATGCAGGTTGGACGCCCTTGCCTGTGGGACACCCCTGCCAGTGGGAAACACTAGCAGGAGATGGAAAGGAGGAAGAAGGAAACAGTCGGCATTTTATTCTGATGCAACATCTTGTTTTGGAATACCCTGTTGAATAAGATAAGAAATATTTTACTATTTAAACTAGTTTGAGTTATATTTTTAGTTCCTTAGAGTAAAAGTGTTATACTATACCTGTGTTATCTCACATACACTTTATTTTGTTATTAATTTTTTATTGTTTTTTAGTTTTTAATTTTTTTATTAATTATTTTTTATTAAATCATAACTTTGTACATTAATGCATTTATGGGATTCAGGTTACTGCTTTTATATACAATGTGAAATGTTTACATTGAACTAAGTAACACATCTAACACATCTATCACAATTATACTCATTTCTTAATAGTTTTGAAATGTACCATTGCATCATGCACATTAGGTGAAGTCTCCCAAAATACCCTTCCCCCTCCCACATACTCCCTCCCCTCCCCTCTCTCTCCTCTTCCCTTCTACTTTCTGGACTATAGTTATATTTTGCCATTCATATGAGTATGTAGGTGGTTATATATTGATTTCATAGTAGTATTGAGTACATTGGATACTTCCCCCCCCCTCCCCATTCTTGAGATATTTTACTAAGAAGAATATGTTCCAGCTCCATCCAGGTAAATATAAAAGATGTGAAGTCTCCATCATTTTTTATGGCTGTATAGCATTCCATGGTGTACATATACCACAATTTGTTAATCCATTCATGGGTTGATGGGCACTTGGGCTGTTTCCACACACATAAACTTTAGAGGAAGTTAAGGCAGCATTATCATCTCTACTGTGTTGCAAGGAAAGGAGATTCCAGAGAAGCACAGTGTCTACAGGGCGAGAAAACAGGCTTGAAGTAAGGCAGATTTAGCTTTTTTGTTTGCTTTAAAATGGATTTATGTTCACTAAACTTTCTATTGCTGCTTCATTTTAAAACATTTATAAAATGTCTTCCAAATACTTTCTTCACTAAAGATCACAATCCGAAAATAGGCTTGTTTCACCTACACACTGGTTTTAGTTTGTGCCTGGATGCCATGTACATTTTCCTTTATCATTTACTCACTCTTAGTTTGAGAAGAGTCTGTGATAGACAAGAACATATAAACAGAGGAACTAATTTTCCCTCTCTTAAAGGATACTTTTGTATACATTATAAGAGATTTAAAAATAACCTTTTCATGTAGAAATAATTTCAAACTTATAGAAAATTTACATGAATAGTGCAAAGACTATCCCTACATGCTTTACCCTTATTATTCTTATTTTTTGCCCTGTACTTTATCATCACATCACACATCTCTCTCTATACACACACAGATATATATATTCTCTAGACTCTCTTTTTTTGGGAGACAGACTGTTGCTCTTTTGCCCAGGCTAGAGTACCATGGCATCAGTCTAGTTCACAGCAACCTCAAAATCCTGGGCTCAAGCAGTCCTCCTGTCTCGGCCTCCCAGAGTGCTGGAATTATAAGTGTGAGCCACTGTGCCCAGCCCACAGTTTCAAATAGTTAAAAAAAATGTAAGTATGTCTATATATATAAGTATATGTGTGTGTATATATATAGTTTAGAACTATAGATAGTTTAGAACAGTGATTCTCAACCTTCCTAATGCCACGACCCTTTAATACAGTTCCTCATGTTGTGGTGACCCCCAACCATAAAGTTATTTTCATTGCTACTTCATGACAAGTAATGTGGTATCTTGTAGTACTTCATGAAATAGCAACAAAAATAATTTATGATTGGGGGTCATCACAACATGAACAATTGTATTAAAGGGTCACGGCATTAGGAAGGTTGAGAACCACTGGTGTAGAACTATTGAGAATATGCTGCATACATAATGACCCTTCTAAATACAGTTTACCTTCAAACAATGTGGGTTTGAATTGTGAGGGTCCACTTAACTCAGATTTTTTCCAATTATATATACATATATATTTTAATTTCAAAATATTTGGGAGTATGTGTTTTGTTATGTGGATGAATTGTGTCATGCTGAAGTCAGGGCTTTCAGTGTACCTGACACCATAAAATAGTGTATATTATACTCGAAAGGTAGATTTTTATAGTCATCCTCTCCTTTTCTTAGTTTCCAAGGTCTGTTATAGCTTTCTATGATCATACGCATGTATATCCTTCATTTAGCTCCCACTTACAAGTGAGAATATGTGCTTGTTTTTTTTTTTTTTTTTTTCATTTCTGAGATGCTTCATTTAGGAAAATGGTCTCCAGTTCCATAAATGTTGCTGCAAAAGACATTATTTCTTTCCTTCTTATGGCTGAGTAGTACCACATTTTCCTTATCAGTTGACAGGGACTTAGGTTGGTTCCACATCTTTGCACTTGCAAATTATGCTACAATAAACATTTGGGACCAGGTGTCTTTTCAATAAAATAACAACTTCTGTTCTTTTGGGTAAATACCCAGTAGTGGGTCTTGTTCTTTGAGGAATCTCTACACTGCTTTAGACAGGTTTACGTTCCTGGCAATAATGTATAAGCCTTCACTTTTCACTGCAACTGCACCAACAGCTGTTTTTTTGTTTGTTTTTTTTAACTTTTTCATAATGACAATTCTGACAAGTAATGTGTGTGGTATCTCATAGTGCTTTTAATTTATATTACCTTGATAATTCCTAGCATTGAGCATTGTTTCAAATGTTTGTTGGCCATTCATCTATCTTCATTTCAGAAATGCCTGTTCATGACTTCTGCCCACTTTTGATGGGAGTATCTGTTTTTTCTTTCTTTCTTTTTTTTTTTTAAATTCTGATTTGTGCAAGTTCTTTGTAGATTCTGGATATTAGCCCTTTGTCTGATGTATGGTTTGTGAATATTTTCTCCCATTCTGTAGGTTGTCTATTTACTTTGTTGATTATTTCCTTTGCGGTGCAAAAGAAGCTGTTTAGTGTAATTAAGTTCCATTTAGTTATTTTAGTTGTTGCTATTTTTGCCTTTGGGGGGGTCTTACTCATAAATTGCCTAGGCCAATGTATAAAAGACATTTTCCTACACTTTCTTCCAAAATTTTTATGATTTCAGTTTTTACAGATATTTAAGTTTTTAATCAATCTTGAGTTAACTTTTGTACATGATGTGAGCCAGGGGTCCAGCTTTATTCTTCTGTGTGTGACTATCCAATTTTTCCAACACCCTTTATTGATTATGGTGTTCTTTCCTCAGCATGTGTTTTTATCTGCTTTGTTGAAATCTGTTGGTTGTAGCGATATGATTTTATTTCTGGGTTCTCTATTCTGTTCTATTGATCTATGTATGTGTCTACCTTTTATACCAGCACCATGGTGTTAGGCTTATGATAGCCTTGTAGTATAATTTGAAGTCAGGTAAAGTGAGGCCTCCAAATTTATTGTTTTTGCTTAGGATTGCTTTGGCTATTTGGTGTCTTTTTTTGCATAATATAAAATTTAGGATTTTTTTTTCTAGATCCATGAGAAATGATGTTGGAATTTTGATGAAAATTATGTTGAATCTGTAAATCAACTTGAGAAGTATCAACATTTTAACAATGTTGATTCTTCCAATCTGTGATTGTGGGATGGTTTTTTATTTGTTTGAGTCATCTATGATTTATTTCACCAGTGTTTCATAATTCTTCTTGTGGAGATCATTCACTTTCTTGGTGAATTTTTTTTGTAGTTACTGTAAATGAGTTCTTGATTTGACTTTCAGCTCAACTGTCATTAGTATATGGAAATGCTATTAATTTGTGTACATTAATTTTGTAACCTGAAACTTTACTGAGTTAATTTATCAATTCCAGGAGTCTTTTGGTGGAGCTTTTAGGGGTTTCTAAGTATAAGATAACATTGTCAGCAAACAGAGATAGTTTGACCTCCTCTTTCCCAATTTAGATGCCCTTTATTTCTTTCTCTTGCTTGATTGTTCTGGCTACAACTTAAGAGTACTATATTGAATAGCAGTGGAGACAGGGGGGCATCCTTGACTTGTTCCAGTTCTTACTTGAAATGCTTTCTACTTTTCCCCATTCAGATTGGTGTAGGGTATGAGTTTGTTATATATGACTTTTATAATTTTGAAGTCTGCTTTTTCTATGCCTAAATTGTTGAGGGATCTTATCATGAAAGCTGCTGGATTTTATCAAATACTTTTTTGCATCTCTTGTGATGCCAATATGGTCTCTGTTTTTGCTTTTGTTTATGTGGTGAATCACATTTATTGATTTGCATATATTGAACCAACCTTGAATCCCTGGGATGAATCCCACTTTACCATGGCATATTATATTTTTGACATGCTGTTGAATTTGGTTTGCTAGTATTTTACTGAGGATTTTTGCATCTATATTCATAAAGGATACTGGTCTATAGTTTTTTTGTGTGTGTGTGTGTTTGTTTGTTTTACATGTGTATGTATTTTCCTGGCATTATCAAGGTGATACTGGCTCCCCAAGATGAGTTAGGGAGGATTCCCTACTTCTCTGGTGTTATGGAACAGTGTCATTAGAAGGGGTGCCAATTCTTCTTTGTAGGTCTGGTAGAATTCTGCTATGAATCTATCTGGCCCAGGATTTTTGGTTATTATTATTTTGGAGAGTTTTTTTATTATTACTGTTTCAGTCTTGTTATTCATTATTGGTCTGTTCTATATTTCTATTTCTTCCTGGCTCAATCTCAGTAAGTTGTACATTACAAAAATTTATCTATTTCCTCTAAATTTTCTAGAGCGTTTGCTTAGAGGATTTCATAGTATTCACAGATGATATTTTGTATATTTGTAGTATCAGTTGTAACATCTTCTTTTTCTTTTATGATTGATCTTACCTTGTATCTTTTCTATTTCTGATCAATCTAGCTAGAGGACTATTTTATCTTCTCAAAGAATCAACTTTTAATTTTGTTAATTTTGTATTTTTTTTTTAAGTTTCCATCTCATTTAGTTCTGCTCTGAGCTTTTTGTTATTGTTGTTGTTGTTGTTTTCTTTGGGTTTGATTTGTTCTTCTTTTTCTAGTCCTTGAGGTATGACATTAGATTGTTAATTTGTGAGCTTTCTGTCTTTTTTATGTAGGCATCTAAGGCTATGAAATTCTCTGTTAATATTGGTATTACTGCATCCCACAGATTTCAGATGCTTGTGTCATATTTGTCATTTAGTTTGAAAAATATTTTTATTTTCATCTCACTTTTGTCATTGATCCAAGCATCATCCAGCAGCAAGTTGTTTAATTCTCATGACCTCATGTAGAATTGAGTTCTTCTTGGAATTGATTTCTAGTTTTATTCCACTGTGGTCTGAGAATATGTATTAAGTGATTTTGACTTTTATGAATTTTCTAAGACCTGTCTTAATGGATAACACAGCATCAATCTTGGGAAATGTCCCATGTACTGATGAGAAAAATGTATATTCCTCAGTCTTTTCAGTAGAATGTTCTGTAGAAGTCTGTTAGGTCCATTTGTTCTAGAGTCCTGTTTAAGTCCAGTATTTCTTTTCTTTTTATTTCAAAATATTAAGAGGATACAAGGTTTCTGGTTACATGAATTGCTTTTACAATGCTTGTGTCAAAGCTATAAATGTGCCCATCACTCAAATAGTGTGTATTGTACTTGTTAGGGAAGTTTGTCCCCTTCCCTTCCTCTTTCCCCACTGCTTCATTTCCTCTAAGTTTTATTTCCATCTGTGAAAATGTGTGCTTATCAGATAGTTACAATTTAATACTGAGTACATATGATGTTTGTTTTTCCTTTCTTTAGATAACTCACTTAGGAGAATGGTCTCTAGTTCCAGCCAATCAATCTACTGTTTCTTTGTTTATCCTCTAGTTCAATAATCTGTCCAGTTTGTCAGTGGAGTGTTGAAATCCCCAGAAAGTATGATGCTGCTCTTTATTTCTCTGTTTAGATCTGGTAGAATTTCTTTTATGAATCTGGGACTTCCTGTGTTAGGTGCATTTTGTGTTTAGGACTGTTATATCTTCTTGCTGAATTGTACCCCATATCATTATGTAATGATCTCCTTTTTTTTTTTTTTTTTTTTTTTTTTTTTGACCATTATTGATTTAAAGTCTATTTTATTTTATAGGAGAATACTACCCCTTATCACTTTTGCTTTCCATTCATATGGAATATTTTTTGCCTCCCCTTTATTTTGAGTCTATGAGTATCCTTGCAAGTTAGACTGGTTACTTGAAGACAGAATTTACTGGGGATGTGTTTATTTTTACATTCTGCCAGTCTACATCTTTGATATGGAGCATTAAGACCATTTCCATTTAATGTTGGTATTAATATGTGAGATAGTGTCATGTTCATCATTTTAAATGATACCTAGTTTAATTATTTTACTGTTTTATGAGAGTTGTTACCTTTAACTCTGAATGTTTTTTCACTGGTGGGTGATTGCTCTTTTCCATATAGAGATCACCTTTAAGTATTTCCTATAGAGCAGTTCTAGTGTTGACAAATGCCCTAGTGTTTGCTTGTCTGGGAAAGACTATTTCTCCTCCATTTATGACCTTTAGTTTTACAGAATACAAGTTCCATGGCTGGCAGTTATTCTGTTTAAGAAGACTGAAGGTAGGAGGTCTTTGCTGAGAGGTCTACTGTTAGTTTGATGGGTTTTCCTTTGAAAGTATATACCAATTTCCTTGCTGCTTACACTTCACAGCTTGTTGGCCTTTCTTCTTCACTTTGACTTTGGCTGGGCAGAGGACTGTACGTTTGGATGATTTCCTCTTTGCTATGAATCTTCCAGGTGTTTGATAACCAATTTGTATCTGGATAAGTAAATCTATAGTTCTGATAGAAAACTTTTCCTTAATTACTCTCTCAAATAGGTTTTCCATGCTTATTATTGATTTTTCTTTCCTCTTGGGGATACCTCTGATTCTTATATTAGCTTCTTTTATGTAAGCCCATATTTCTTGTAATTTCTTGTTCATTCTTTTTTTTTTTCTATAGTTTTTATTGACTGCATAACTTTGAAATCTTTGTCTTCAAGGTCTGAAATTATTTCTTCTTCCTTGTATATTCTGTGGTTAGAGCTTTCTGTTGTATTTGACATTTTCTTTATTTCTTTAAGTTATACTATGTTTTCTGTTCATCATTTTATTATCTATATCTCCAGTGAATTTTTCTTTCATGTCCTATTTTTTTTTTTTTTTGTTTCTTTGAGGTTATTTTCTACTTTCTCCTCAATTATATTCATCTTTATTGACATCATATTCTGAATTTCTTATCTGTTATTTCAGTGATGTCCTTTTGGTTGGCATTCATTCCCAGAGAGCTTTTGTGATTCTTCAGTGCTATTCTTCATTTTGCCTGAGTTTTTATCCTGGTTCCTTCTCATGTGGGGCCTCTTCTCTCAACTCAAAATGGCAGATATGGCACACTTATTCTCTTCTCCTAAGGCCTCTGTTGCCTAGTGAAGAGAGTGATGGGTCTTTGGGTGGTGTGCTTGAGTCCTGCTCTGAAATCTTGGCCAGGAAGAAGAGGAGCTGATGCACTGTGAGCATTAATGCTGCTGCTTTGCAGTGTCTCCCTTGTTTCCCTGTGGTAGTCATGGGCTGCTGTGGCAAAGCAGGCTCATAGTGCAAGGTATGAGGTGGGGCTAGTCTGCAGGACTGGGCATGCATGTGGGACAGAGGAAGTTCTCTGGGTACTGTGCCCAGGCTGGTCTGGGTAGCTGGAAGCATGGAAGGGTAAGGTGTACCGGGGGTGCATCACAAATGTAAGGCACAGTAGCCCCACTGGGTGAAGCAGTCTGTGGGTAAATGCCCTGGCTCCAAGCAGATCTTTGGCATATGCACTGGGTGGAGCAGGCCCCTGGGATGAAGGAGGCCTCTGGGGCAGGTACATGCACAGGATAGCAGCAGCTCTGTGGGGTGCAGTGTGCATGTGCATGAGCCAGTGCAGCTGTCATGCCCAGCACAGGAGAAGGGAGAGGCATATCATGTAGTGTACCCCCATGGTGTGGCACAGCTTGTGGTGTGCAGACATCTAGTTCCAAAGGTGGCAGCTGCACTGGTTCTTGCCCTAGGCAATGGTGATGATGTCTAGCACCCTGATAATGGGTAGTGGCACCAAAGACTATCAGCAGCTGTTCTACGTAGATCCCCTGGGAGGTACAGTTGAGTGGGATTGCCCAGGCCCAGCAGTGGGCACTAGGACCGTAGTCTCCCATTCTGCTCAGTTTTCCAGTTGGTAGCAGCAGGAGTGCATGTCACTTACCCACGGAGTACACATGAACGCTGGGATTCTTCATTCCTTTCCCATCCTACCTTTTCCCTGTTGTCAGGGGCGAGGGGGAGGCAAGAGTTACAGATCTGACCTCTATGCAGAAGCAGCATTCCAGGGTTGAGATGTCACAATGGTGCCACCCATAATACTTAAGGCTTGCAAGCCAGCCATGCCTTCTCTCTGGAGCAACACAGCTGCATAGCCCTCTCAGGTCTCTGTGTCAGTCCAGTGGCCTGCTGTGGAGAAAGGAGCCTCTTGTTACATCAGGTTGCAGTATCCCCAGGGGAAGCCTGGAGCCCAGGATAATCTTCTCTGTCCCTTCCCCATATGTGGAATCCTTCCCTAATACCTCTGGTCCTGCTGTACAGATTATTCCACCTCTCTCTCCTTTACCTCACTCCCACCTCCTCTCCCTGCATTGTTGCTTGGGCCACTGAGCCAAAGATGGATATATATTCACCACTTATGATCCTCTCTACAATAGGGTTGAATTAGGCTGCTTCTAGTCCTCCATTTGGGCCCTCCTTTCTTTTTCAAATAAATTTGGATCCAGAATACAATAGTCACTGGGTGTGAAATCTGTGTATATAAAAGGCAAACTGTATCCGTAGGTTCTGCAGGACAGACTGAGGGACTTACCTAGGTGCAGACTTTGGTATATGTGGATAGTCCTGGAACCAGTGCTTCACATATACCAAGGGCTGGCTGTACTTCAGGGCATCTCTCCTAAGACCAAGGATGTTCTCTTACCTAACCACAGTATAGCTGTCAATTTCAGGAAATTAACATTTAATATTTTAATGTACTTTATAATGAATATTTCACTTTTCCAATGACCCAATAATGTTCTTTAGCAGTAGTCTCAACATTTTTGGCACCAAGGACCAGTTTCGTGGAAGACAATTTTTTTTCATGGACTGCAGGAGGGGGATGATTTAAGCACATTACCCCAGGTCATCAGGCATTAGATTCCCCTAAAGAGCATACAACCGAGGTCCCTCAAATGTGCAGTTTATAGTAGGGTTCATACTCCTACAAGAATATAATGCTACTGCTAATCTTACAGGAGGTGGAGCCAAGTGGTGATGTAAATGGTGGGGAGCGGCTGTAAATACAGGTGAAGCTTCACCTGCCTTCTTGCTGCTCATTCATTGCCATATAGCTGGGTCCCTAACAAGCCACAGGGATTGAGAACTGCAGCTTTCTATCCTTCCTGCCCCTTCCCCACAGACCCATGGAATCCAGTCTAAGATCATATGTTGTATGTAGTTTTTATGTCTCTTTAATTTCCTTTAACCTGGAAGACTTGCTCAGCCCTCACTGACTTTTATTTTATCACCATTTTTGAAACCTACAGCTTCACTCCATACTTTTAAATCAAATGCTCCCAACTTTTTTTCTGATGTTTCCTCCTGATTGGGTTTTGTTTACGCACATCTTGTTAGAAGACTACCTAGGTGAGGTTGTGTCCTTCTCAGGATATTGTAGCCAGGAGCACCCAGTGCCCATCTACAAGAGCCAAGTTATTAAGGCCCCTGGATTATTAAAATTATTAATATAATAATATCATTATAATTATCATAATATATTTAATATTATTATATAATAATATAATATTATAGAATTATTATTATATATAGAAATAATATTATGTAATGTTATTTATTATTAAAATTATTCTCCTTGATAACTTTGATCATGACCACCTGGTCCATGAGTTATCTGATTTCTCTGCAATATAGGAGTGAGGCCTGATGTTTAAAAGCAGGATTAGTCAGCCTGTAAAGCACTGCTACTGGCCTCCTCCTGCTGATTGATTCATCCACCCTCCTGGGGAACTTTAGTGGAACCGTTATTATCTATGACTCTAACTAAAGAGAGATTTATTTCTCATGAGACCAACTTCTGGGCAAGGGAAGTTATAGTCAAAGGATTTCTTTACCTTCTAACCTAACAATTGGCCTCTCACTATTCAATTAAATAACTCTTAAGGGAAAACAATTCAATCAATATTTCAAACCTCTCCCCTTTCTAACTCACATTGCTTTCATGGTATCTCACCTTATCTTCAAAAATAGAAGTATCTGCTCTGTCTGTTAAGACCTTGGATGATTTGTTACCAAATAGCAGGCAAATTGCTTTTTTCCTAGAATCAGCTTGGGGAGGAGGGAGCCCAGGGTGGGATGGCAATCTGAAGGTTTTACATAATGGTCAGGTCTTTTTTGATATCATAGGGATCCAGGGGCCTTAACAACTTGGTTCTTGTTCACATTGACAAGGCTGGAGGTCACATTGTCAATATCTTCCCCTTTGTCTTTTTCTGGGGATTTTCCCTGTCCCAGAAGGTAGATGGAAGACAGTAACCTTTGGTCATGCTTTGCAGGTGGGTCTCTTGGCTTATGTGAAACCTGGATGTAATAGATTTAAGTAAACAACTGATTCTAAAACCAATCCAATTGGTTTTGAGTCAAAATTTATCCCAGGCCTCAAAGGCCTTTTGAAAGAGGAAAGCCAAACTCCTTACCTGTAATTACATTCTGTTGATTTGTTTGAAGTTACTCCCCTTTGTCACTTCAGGTCTGTGCAAAGCTCCCGGGAAACAATCTTGGGCATTGTTCCGTGCACAGTGCTGACAGAACAGTGGGTGCAGAAGGGCAAACTTGTGGCCTGCACATTTTATTGCAGGATACAAATCACACAGCCGAATCTGGCAACTATTATGAGACTGAAATCAGCACATATCGTCACAGAACAAAGCAACCAAATTATGTGTTTAACATAATAATAATTACAAAAGCACCCCAGGCATCATTGGGAGTTATCCACAGCCACGAGTCCCAAGGGCTCCTTGAACTAGAGGGAACACTGAAAAATGAACAGCGACAGGAAGTTGGGTGGAGCAAGGGCTCAGCCATTAGTTTTCTTTTGTGTGTGAGCAATTGTTTTAAAGTTTAAATGCAATATTCAATGTATCATTTGTCACCACAAATTACCCCTTGGATCGTTTACTATGAGTGCCAGCTTCTCCGAGGTACCTTCTGGGTTTTACAAGTGATTCCATCAAACAATGATTATTATTCTTCAAAAAATGATCCAGAATGGCTTGTTACATGACAGACATGTGGTTTGAGTTTTGCTGTAAATGCAGAACAAAGGATCTGAGCATGTTTCTGTTCATTATCTGAGCAGCGTGGCTCTGAGGAAACATCAGATAGTTCATTATTCAAATGAGAATATTTGCCTTTCATTTTTGGTTTTATTTCTGTATATCCACGACATTTCAACAAGCAAGCTGCCTCCTCTAGAAGCGCCATCTGCTTTCCTTTTCAACTGTGAAACCATCTGAGAGATCCAATACCTTCTCCCTTAAAGAAATACATGTGGGGTGAGGGGAATGGTGGTGTTAATTATGCATATGATTACGCATGAGTGCATATATAGGTATATATTTATGTGTGTTTGTGTGTGTGTCTTTACTTTTCTCTCCCTTTTTTTTCAAATACTAGAGCATAGATGTACGATCACATAAATTTTTCTCAGTAAAACAACTCAGCAAAAATCTCCAATCCAACTTTCTCTGGTATCTCAACCCCCTTCTCAGTGTGATAGAGTTGAGTTCGGTGAGCATGGAGATTTTGGTCTCTTTGTTCATTGGTGTGTTCCTGGCATATAGAAGAGTGTCTGGTATACAGTAGGCATTAAAATAATATTAATAGCTGTTAGAGGATGCAGTGTGGCTATCAGTGTTCTTCCTAATTTCTGTGTGCTATGGAACAGTCAAAAATTACTTCCCTGGCTTTGAGTGTTCTTTTTGCCAACTCTCATTCAGGCATGCTGTGATCTTTTGCCCTATACGAATATACACTGTGCTAGAGTGATAGCTCTGAGTGGCTGTGCCTTCTATGATTTGTGTTAAATTTTCTTACTGGATGACAAAGCAAAGGTGCTTTGAGGCCGTCTCCTAGGAGCTGCAGGCTTCCCTGCCAACTTTGTGGGATCACTTAAATTATCACCAGTGAATATATGGCCTGGACACTGGACTCAGGACTTTTGCCACATAAATACATTGATAGTAGAAGAAATTGCAACCTATTTTCAATTGAGAGAACTAATACAAAACCACCATCACAACTCAGGAAAACTATGAAAAATATCCACCCTCTCCCCAAGTATAAGTTAAAATAGCATGGCATAACTGGCCTTAAAACAATAGCTGTAAGACTGGCTTGGTGTCCTGTAACTGGAAATGGATGATGTCATTTCAGCAGAGATTTCAGAAAGTGGTAGGGAGCCAGATCAGATGGTTCTGAGACTTCTATTGTAGAAAAAAATTCATGTTTGCATTTTGGAACTTTTCAGTTCACTGTTGAAAACTGAGGGCAGCAGCCTCTTTGATTATTGTTCAGAGAGACACACGGAGAACAAAGGAAGGAAAAGCCTGAGACAGTCCATGGTATTGCTGAAGTCTAACAGCTGCTAACATGGGAGCTGGGAACACGTGATAATATTTTGAGGGAACTAATCTAATAAGAACCGTTCAATGATTCCCCATTTGCTATAGAATAGAATCCAGAATTACAAGCAAGTTTTGAAGCAGTCTAGGCCAAACCTACCTTATCAGGATGAAGTCCCTTGGCTACCCAGAGCCATCCTGTGCTGGAACTGAGCTGGAGGACAGTCACCATTCACTAAATAGCCCCACTTGGTGTCGTTTCCACAGTGATTTGAGTGACATGCCCTTGACTCTGGTTAACACACCTGCAAGGGATGGTCTCTCTATTGTCATCCACAGAGGCCAATTATTGAGACAATGAGGACTGTCAAGGAAGAGAGGGGATTTACTGTGGAGGACACATCAACTACAAGGTGGGCGGAATAGACTGCTTCAAATCGGCCTACTCAACCAGGGGGGATTTTATGGAGGTGAAATAAATAATACATGAAGGGAGTGAGCGTCATTACACACTCAGGGCAGAGTGCAGGGTAAGTGCAGAGAGAAATCATGTTAGTAAATACATCCCAGGATCAATGAATGGCAGATGGGTCCCTCCCAGGACAGGGATTTTAGTAGTATAACGAACTTGGGGTTAATGTGGGTCATTCTTTCAATCTCGTGTGTGTAGTTGGGATATGGGGAGTAGGCCGCTCAGTGGGTCCTTGGGCACGATCTGTGCTAGGGTGTCGCTTATCTTGTCTTCTCTGGACAAACAGGTGGTGTAAGGCTTTGTAGTTCTCTCGAGGCTGCAGGGAGATTCTGCCCATCTCTGGGAAAGAAACTCAAAAGGGAAGGTATCAGGGCAACAGAAGGTTACAAAGTTCTGGTCAGCAAATCTTTGGCCTGGGAACTTGAAACATATGAGAACTATAAAAAGGTGTTTGTGTTTATGGAGCCAGTTGCAAAAGTTCCAGTAAAGGGGATGATACATTCCTCTTTGGACATATTAAATTTGAGGAACTAACAGAATTGTGTGTGAAAGAGTTGGAGAGATGTCTTGGCACTGGAGACACAGGTCTGGTTAGAGACGGAGATCTGGGTCGCTTTCAGCTTGTGATATGTGAGTTGTGCACGTACAGTGTGTGAGACGAATGAGATGCTGTAAGATGATTGTGTGGAACAAAATGTGAGGAGGATTTTATGGGACAGGAGAGGAATTAGTACCAGCAAAGGAGACCGTGATCAGAAAAGGAAGAAAAAACTCAGAAAACTCAGAAAAATGGTGCTATGAACAATTAAACTAATGTTTACTGAGTGCCGTCTTTGTGGGAGAGTTCTCTGGAAGCACTGAACGTAAGTTAAGACAGCTACTATGATGACTTTATAAAGTAAGCGCCATGATCTGTGTTTTTGAGATGAGGATGGTGAGGCACACAGAGGTCAAGGAACTTGCCTAAGATGACCAGTTAGAAGGTGGCGGGGAGGGATAAAAGCATCCAATCCCTGAAGTTGTATCCTTGTCTCTTCTATGATACCTCACTATGGGAAAAAGGAGAAAAGAATTTGACATGGAGACAGTGGCCTACATTTGTGTAATGCCACCTGGTCCACAGAGGTCAATTAAGATAAGGAATACAAGGTGTCTATTGGATTTGATAATCAGGAGGATGTTGGTGATCTTAGCACAAGTCATTTCAGTGAATTTGAGGCAGAAGTTTGAAGAAAATGAGCTCCTGGGTATCATCTCTAGTCCATCTGCTATTTTATTTATCTCAGGGCCTGAGTCCAGGGCACTTAAGTAAGTTTCCAAAAAATAATCATTCTCTGAATGTTGCAAGACTGCAACTGAGCGTGAGATGGCAATTCTCCAATTAGCTTCCATTCTCCAGTTCACTCTGGTTGTACAGAATAGCCTCTCATGAAGATTCAAAGCTGTATAGCTTGAGTAACAAGAAGGGCACGTATGGCCATTTTTGTTTATATATGAAGTCTGATGATTAAGTTTGCACCCTTATCCTAGAAAAAGTGCTACCTACCTCACTGCTAAATATCACTACAGCCACCTTTGAAGGAATCTCCTTAACCACCTGGGGACCATAGAGATATTTAGCAATGAGGTTTGCAGCACTTTCTGTATGGTGAGTTCATGAACTTAATAGTCAGACCACCTATGTGGGAGGCAGTGAAGAGGCAAGACACACAGCTTTTAAAGAAGAGGAAATAGAGGTGCAAAGAAGTGAAGAATTTGCTATTGGAGAGGGTCACAGGCAGCAGGGGGAGGTCAATCATCTAATGATTGCCTTCAAGATTTCAAATGTTTTTACTCTTATCGTAACTATTCAATCTAGCTTTTGATGCTAGACTTTAGCCTCCATTATATATTTTAAACAAAAGAGATGTCTCATAGGATGAATAAGAAGGACTTTCAAAAGCCTTCTTTCCTGGCTACTCTTGGGCTTAGGAAATTAAGGAGTCTCTGCTTTCTGCAATTATCTCCGCCCTAGTCTCACATCATTAAGAATCTTCCCGACCTCACGGCAGCCATCACTGAAACTGGCCTGAAACATAGGACTGTTTTCTGATGTTCAGGCTAATTTGCATTGAAGTTGAATTCTTTATCTGAGATTTCACTAATTCTTGTTGGGCACTAGTATAAAATCCTTCTTCTTGTTGTACAAATTCTTTTCATTTTAAGGCACCAAACATTCACAAGCAGCATTTATTAGTGTGTTTTGGTGGAACACAATTAAAGAGGGACTTTATCTAACAAACACAATCATTGTAACCTAATTCTTTGTACCCTCAATGAATTCTGAACAATAAAAAAAAAAAACCCTTATTAATAAAAAAACACACACATAACTCATTAGATGATATCAGTTTATGTAGTTTTAGGTTCCAATGTCTTCTACTAATTTAAAACAACATCTGGATTTTTAAAAACCCATTTAAAAGAACAAAATTCAAAAGGAAAAAAAATAAACACCCTTCACTAGAAAAGCTAGTTCGTTTTAAAAAATAAGTCTAAGTTAAATTCTCACCTGGTTCAGAGACAATCGAGTTTACCATGTCTCCTGTGGGGGCTTAGCGTGGAGTAGGCAGAGAAACTTTTCAAAGGAAAAACAGAAACATATGTAAGTGATCACCACAAAAACAGCCTGCTTCCAACTAAAAAAAACATGCCTTGTGCACAGGTCACAGAACAAACCAGACCAACTCAAAGTGCCAAGGAAAGTCACAGTTTAAAGGAAAAGAATTCATGGGAGACCTTTGTGAGCAGATGGATTAGAAAGGGTAAGTTTCACTCACAGAAACTTGAGTCTAAACTGTCTAAAGTACAAATCAATAGCATTAATAATAATCACAAGACAACTCTGAACCCTATGATGGGAGGATTAGGCAGGTAGAGGGATGGGACTAATAAGAAACTTGCTACAGTATTAGTGAAAAAACAATCTGGTGGTGTGGGTGTTGATTCTTTCCATTGGAGTGATGTTCCTCTACAAGGGTTTTCTTCTGTGGCTGAGTTTTCTAGCCATGGGTAGGAGTTTCTTCCAGAGAGAATGAAGCCAGTTCACTATTGAATTTGTATTCCAAGGTGCCAATGAGGGCTGGGTGCAGTGGCTCACACCTGTAATCCTGCCATTCTGGGAGGCTGAGGCAGGTGGATTGCCTGTTTAGGAATTAGAGACCAGCGTGAACAAGAGCAAGACCCTGTCTCTAACTAAAAATAGAAAAAAATACCCAGGTGTTGTAGTGGGCGCCTGTAGTTCCAGCTACTCAGGAGGCTGAGGCAAGAGGACCCCTTGGGCCCAAGAGTTTGAGGTTGCCGTGAGCTATGATGATGCCACAGAATTCTACCCAGGGTGACACAAAACAAAAAACAAACCAAAAACAACAACAACAACAACAACAAATGCCTCAAAAACCAAAAAACAAAGGTGGCAATGAACAGGTAAGAAAAACAATGTTTTGTACTTGGGCCACATGAGAATGTGTGGAAAGGAATCTGGCTCAGTGAATTCAAAATTGTCATCAGTTATCTTCAAAGCTGATGGAGTGGAGTGATTCCCACAAGACACACCTCTATGTACTGTCTTCCCCCAGTGATGTAGCCAAAGTTATGCAACATCAGTAATTCTCTTGTTAGCTTCACTAGAATGTCTCTGTGAAGTTCATTATCGCCTATGAGTTTTATCAGCTTTCCAGCCCGTAAGTAAACTACAAGCAGCCTACAAATAACTCAGGACACAAATTTGCCCCCCCTAAATCTCTGCTTTTCCTTTCCTCTCTCCACATCTAGAGCTCTAGTAAGGGTCACATGCTGAGTTACATAACGAAAGGCTAAAAGCTTAAAAGCATGTATTAAGAAGTGGCATCCTCCCAGTACTCCCAGCTGGTATGGGACAAAATTTATGTGGGACACTTGAGAATGTACTCAATCTGGAAAAAAACAAAAAGCTAGTATTTGATAAGTACATGCCAAGTGTCAGGCTTTCGGTACTTACAAGTCTTAATTCATTAATCCTCACAATGACCTACAAGTGAGGGATAGTCCCATTTCTGAATGGAAATTTTATTTAGATGAGGAGCCACTAGTGGGCTAATCAAGGTGTACTTTTCAAGAACCGATTGTCTCTCCAAACACTGTTTTAGATGCTGTGGGGGGGAATGCTGTCATCCTCCCCTCGTATAGACTACGTTATTATTGAGAGGGAAAAAGAACTAAAGCACTTACCATGGCAGCTGCAACTTTATCAGCAACTACCTTCCTGATAAAGACTTTCTTTCTTAAAGAGAAAGAAGATCTGACTTCTTAAGCTTGGAAACACTCTTCAAGAGCTTGAAGACAAACTTTTAGGCCTTTGCCTGAAAAGACTTTGGGGAGAACTTCAGGACCTGGGCTTCGTGGTTTCCTCCCATCACTGCTTAACCAGTTTCTCTGACTGCCTCCCAGAGCCAGATACAGAAAACACAAATGGCTCTGTTGCCGGGTTGATTAAATGCTTCATCAGGCAGACAGGTCCCTGGGAACTGGATGCAGCATTTTATTGCCTTTCAAGGCAGTTGTTTCTCATTGTATAGATGAGCCTGAGTGGATAAATAACTGAGAGTCCCAATGCCAGAGGCTAATTTGCCTCAGCTTGGGAAATGCCTGTTTTTTTGTTTTTTTTTTGAACCCCTAAGCTCCATGAATTATACTGAGGGGTTTGTATGTTTCTGACTGACCACGAAAGACCCCCCTTCCAGAAGGATGGGAAAGTTGCTAGATGAAGTTTTCTCACAAAATTCACCACTGACTATAAAGCAAAGTTGCTACAATGGATAATCATCTTTCTCAGTGCAGTCTTAATTGGGTTGGCAACACATGCAATTACCAGCATGGCAGAGGAACCCCACGACATTGCATGAAAGACTAGCTCCTTTGACTATCTGTAGACAGCCTCAAAAAAAGTCATCCTCCAAAACGCTTGACCACCACTGAACTCATTTGAGGAGTTTGCTTTGCTTGGATTTACACAGCTTTCAAAACTCAGCGCTTTCATTCCTCGGATGCAGGAACTTTTGGAAAGTGAATGCTTGCAAGTTAAAGGGATTTTAATCTCTTTTTCAAACGCTGTTTCTAAAGTTCAAAGAATCTATCTTTATCAATGGGTTCCAAACCACTGTAATGCAACGTTTATCCAATTTGCAAGGATGTTAGATTAAAAAATAAGCAACTCTCTCAAGGGAAAAATACTTCAGAGAGAACTTACTCAGGGGTAAATTATAAAGATCTCCCACGAACATCAGAACTACACAAACTTAAGTATAATCACCACCTTAGTAGGAAAACAGAGTCTTTATTTTTTACCTTTTCACCAAAAGACTATATACTCCTAGAAGTTCGTGAAAGGTCATTGGCAGAATCAAACCTCTACTTTATGGAAACTACCAAAGCTAAATTATACATATCTTTAAGAGTCTGTTGAAGGCTGTGCAAGGCCTTCTTTACACATGCCAATCTCCAGTCCAATCATCAGTGAAACCTCAAGTCCAAGTCAATCCTTGCAAATAATAATAATGAGGTTCTTCAGTGAGATGCCTAGGACAAGAGACAGGTTTCATTATTTTCTCCTCTGATTTTCCCCACGACTGGAAGGAAGCTGAAGGAGAATCTGCTGTTGTAAAACTAAGCCCTAAAAAGTGCTCTGGATCTTCCAAAAATTGCTGAGCTATATTCTTTCTGTAAGGACAATCCTTCCTAAGAGTGTATTACACATGTGACATTCATATTAACTTATTCAGGCTCCTGTGATATCATTTGGTAAGTCATAGCTGTCAGGGGTTTCAGGTATATATTTTATTTTATCTGGATTAATAGGAATGGTGGTATTGCTCAAGGTAGTGTGGGGAGAGCTGAATTGTTCTTGAGCATAAAAAGTCAAAATCAGGAAATGAGAGAGATCCTTTCTGCATCTCTCATTTCTGTGGCTGGCTCTTTGCTAGCATGCAACCTGATGCTTTCTAGGAATCTGTGTCCTAGAGAAGCATGTTTATGGATATCCATGTTTGTGCTTATATTCCCTTAGCATGGCTTTTGCTTGCTAGCTGACAGTACTCAAGGACATAGGCTTCTTATTTAATTTATCCTATCCCCAGGGCTATACCTCTAGGCAGAGCCATGTGGAGACATGTTTGATGTGCTTCAAATTACAGTGTTTAGGGGACTTCAACTTCTCTTCTAATGAGTCCAGTGTGATCTGAGATAGTGGGCTCTTCTCCCCCAGGAGATAGTTTGTGTAAAGGGGAAAGCAGGCTCATTCTTTATAGATGCTTATGCTATATTGCTGAGATTGTAAACTACTAGAAAATGTCTATTCCACATGTTCTAGGTAAACGGTCCATCTGCATCAATAGTAACTGAATTAGTTTGTTTGTTTTCATCTGTTCTATAACAGAGCTTGGAAAAGTTAATGTGATTTTCTTAAAATTTCTAATTTAATGCCAGGAAACATTTTCTTCCCTGGAAGCATGTAGTTCAATATTTCCTAAATGCTAAAAAGGCAGAATGTGAAAAGGTTCTTCAAAGGGTTTTCTGTCTTTGCAATGGCAATGACAATGAGGGTAATAATCATGACCATTATTTTCATTTGTCTGGGATTTTATAGTTTATGAAGCACTTCCATATACATTGTCTCATTGTATAATATAATCAAAAGCTTGCATAATGCAAAATCAGTTGTTGCTTATGTCAGAGCATTCTCTGGGTTGCTAGAAGCTGCAGGCCAGATGTTATGTGTGAATGTTGTAGAGAGTATTTCTTGGCAGAGCATAGGAAGGTCCAAACTTTTGTATAGACTAGAATGGCAGCATGATGAGAAGAAAATTGCTTGCCTTGCTGAATAAAGGCTCCAGGCAGAATCAGGACCAACAGACACATGAAAACTTGCTTTGGGCTCATACTGCCTTAGACCAGGAATAGCAGAGAGCCACTGGAAGTGGCCAGCCATGGATCTACACAAGGTGGGTACTGATGCCAGGTCAAGATAAGCAGCTCACTCTACCTGGGAGCTTTCTATTTCTGAACTCCTATAAATTTATGAACAGAGTTTCTTACAAAATAATCCACTGATTCATTGATTCACTGATCATTCTTTTCGCATATAATTATTGTGCCCAGTACTCTGCTTGGTGTTGGAGATACACAGTGAACAAGACAGACAAGGTTCCTGCCCTCATGCAGCTTGTATGAAGTGTACAAAGAGAAACAAATAAAAAAATAATTGCAGACTGTGATGTGTCAGGAAGAAAATAAACAGGGCAATGAGGTAGAGAGAAACGTCAAACTTGTGTTTGAAAGCATGTGACCCAACAGCAAGTTCTACAAAGGAAGTCTTTTTTTTTTTTTTTTTTTATTATACATAAAAATATGCACCATAGATGTGGCCCGACCAATTACCCTTCCTCCATCCAAACCTCCCCCCTCCCTTCCCCTTCCTTGGTCCTTTCCTCATAGTCTTGTGGTATAGTTGGGTTATAGCCTTCATGTGAAAGCTATAGTTTAGCTTCATAGTAGGGCTGAGTACATTGAATACTTTTTCTTCCATTCCTGGCATACTTTGCTAAGGAGAATATGTTCCAGCTCCATCCATGTAAACATGAAAGAGGTAAAGTCTCCATCTTTCTTTAAGGCTGCATAGTATTCCATGGTATACATGTACCACAATTTGCTAGTCCATTCGTGGGTCGATGGACA
>CAUYPK010049126.1:0-16570 GCA_963574355.1 Loris lydekkerianus | reverse complement strand
GATGGTTAGGTTTAAATAAATCTAAAATTTCTTTGCTCAGCTTCTTTTTGGAGGATCAATCCAACACTGCCAAAGGAGTGTTAAAATCTCCAACTATTATGGAGCTGGAGGAAATCAAGTTGCTCATGTCAGTTAGAGTTTCTCTTATAAATTGAGGTGTATTCTGGTTGGGTGCATAGATATTTAGAATTGAAATCTCATTGTATTGAGCATTACCCTTAACAAATATGAAGTGACCATTCTTATCCTTACTTACTTTTGTTGGTTTAAAGCCTATTGTGTCTGCAAATAAAATTGCGACCCCTGCTTTCTTCTGATTACCATTTGCCTGAAATATGGATGACCATCCTTTCACCCTGAGTCTGTATTTGTCTTTTAAGTTAAGATGTGACTCTTGTATGCAACAAATATCTGGCCTGAGTTTTGTATCCAGTCAGCTAACCTATGCCTCTTTAGACGACAGTTTAAGCTTTTCACATTAATGGAGAATATTAACAAGTCTGGTGAAATTTTGGGTATCGAGTTTTTCAAAAGTCTAGTGGACATTTTTAGTCCTTTCACCAGTGTGGAAGTTGGAGTTTGATCAAAAGTTTCTGAGTGAGTTTACTTTTATGCTATAGGATTGGGTTGTTCATTATGGAAGATAAGTCTGAGAATATCCTGAAGAGCTGGTTTTGTTATGGCAAATTTCTTCAACCTATGAATGTCATTAAAGTATTTAATTTCTCCATCATAAATGAAATTCAGTTTAGTTGGATACAAGATCCCAGGTAGAAACTTGTTTTGCTTTAGAAGATTAAAAGTTGATGACCACCCTCTTCTGGCTTGAAAAGTTTCAGCAGAGTGATCTGTAGTTATTCTAATGTTCTTCCCTTTGTACGTAATGGCTTTCTTTCGCCTGGCAGCTTTGAGAATTTTCTCCTTCATATTAACTTTAGTGAAGTTAATTATGATATGCCTGGGGTCTTATTGGGGTTGAGTCATGCTGGGGTTCTGAAGCTGTCTGCTATCTGAATTTCAGAATCTGTAGGCATGTCTGGAAAATTCTCTTTCATAATTTCATGCAGAAGGGCCTCTGTGCCCAGCGAGGTGACTTCATCAGTTTCAGGAAATCCAATTATTGAAACATTGGCCTTCTTTGAATTATCCCAGAGCTCTCTGAGAGAATGATCTGTTTTTTGCTCTTCATTTCTCTTCCTCTTTGAGAGTTTGAGAGTGTTCAAAGGCTTTATCTTCAATGTCAGAAATCCTTTCTTCTGCTTGCTCCATTCTGTTGCTGAGGGATTCTACTGTATTTTTCATATCTTTGAGGGCTCAAAATTCTTGCTTCAGTGTGTCTAAGTCTTCAGTGGTTTTGTCTTTAAATTCGTTAAATTCTTGAGACAACTTTTGAATTTCTCCACAAATTCCTAATTCCATTTTATTAATCTTGTCGCAATCCAAATTCTGAATTCAATTTCTGACATCTCAGCTAGTTGTTTATGAATGGGATCTTCATTTAATTTACATCTGCCATATATTTCCTTTGGGGGGTTGATCTATTCTGGTTATTCATGTTACCAGAGTTTTTCTGCTGATTCCATCCCATGGTTGTTTTATTCCCTTTGATTTTTTCCCCTGGGTCTTTGTCGAGGGCCTGTACAGTGCTGTGGCCTGAGAAACCGGGGCCCTGTCTGGTGTGGTGGGGCTATGTGGTTCTGTCTTGTTTTCAGCTGGTTTCTGTTCAACCCTAGTGAAACATTTACTCTGGGTTGAAGTCTTAGCTCTCTTAGTCAGCCCTTCCCTGGAAGCTTCCTGTTTTTGTGAGTTGCCTCAGGCAAATCCTTTACTCATGGGTGGCCTCCTATGGTTGCCCAGGGAGACAAGGGGGTGTGGCTTCAGAATATCCAGGAGTGAGCCATTTTGTAGCCACAGTTCAGGCACTTCCCACCCCCCTCAAGAGATCACCCAGAAAACTGGACTCCTGAGGGACAGACCTCCAGATCTCAGAGTGAGGGCGGAGTAGAGTGCTGGGAGCCCAGAGCTGCAGGTAGTGAGCACACACAGTTCCACACAGTTTTATGCATGGCTGCACCACTGCCAGAAGACAGCTGCTGCTCTGCGTCCCAGGGAACCACCGCTCTGAAGCAGTTCCCTCCCAGGCATCTGTCCTCTCCTAGCTCCCACATCCCAGAGTCAGCACAGCTCAGGCCCTGTCACACCCCACAAGAAATCACCGAAGAATCCAGATTCCTGGGGGACAGGCCCCCAGACCCCAGAGTGAGAGTGGAGGGGAGTGCTTGGAGCTCAGAGTTGCAGGTAGAGAATATATACAATTTTATACAGTTTTATGCCTGGCAGGAGAATGCCATGGCACCCCAGTAGGGGAGGTGGGTCCAGTTTTTAGAGGGTCTCTCCCATGGAGTGTAGTGGGAGGACCTCTGAACTCTGCCCGTTTGTTGGTGGGGCAGTCCGCACCATTCTCATGGGGGAGGGGACTCCCATCCTCTTGGTGATGGATTTTGTACCTTTTGTTTGTGTCCTTGTGGTCACACCTCGCCTCAGTGGGGTTGATGTGCATTCTTCAACGTTCTCTCTTGGTGCTGCTCAAATCCACCAGGTTACTTACTAAACTTTTGTCCTTTAATTTTCCTTCTGGATGGGAGCCTCTGTGGAAAGCTGGTTTCAGTCAGCCATCTTGTCTCCACCCCCAAGAATCCCTTTCATCATACACACACTTACTTGTTTCTATTTCCTGTGGTTTCCTCTATGGTTTCCATAGGTGGTTCAGTTTAATTTCTCTGGTTTTTCTTTTAGTAAATGTGTCACTCAATGTTTGTTCTTCTAATTATTCCTACATAAGTCCTTCCCCTTAATCAACTGTTAGCTCTGTAAGTCTTCTCGGCTTCTCTTTTGAAATGCCAAAGGGTCTGTAATGGATGGTCAGTATGTGCTTGATGAGAGGATGATGCTATAGATGAGATAGTGTCACAGGATAGAACAAGACCTGGTCCAAGGGTCAGGAAATCTGGATTTTCTATTAACATGCTATGCAATCGTTGGTAAGATAAACCTCCATTTGGCTGTCACAGTTTCTGTGTTTCTAAAAATAAGGAAGTTAGCCTGCATGATCATCATTTTCTTTTCACTCTAGAATTTTTTCACTCCAGCGTTCTTTGAACTGGACTTTTCTCAATTTCTAAAAATTTGTCAGTTAGGTCATGATATCCCCACCACCCTCTTCCCCATTGGATATGAGTGAGGAACTATTCTAATTATAGTTTTGTGAGGGTAGGCAAGAAAGTATGTCAAGGAAAATAATACTTGGCACATTATGAATGAGATTTTAAACCAAATATTTTTAGACTGTGCTCTTTCTTTGATGTGTCTTTATCTAAATCCCCCTGGCAAGATTCCCATCTCAGATGTGATACAAAGTTAATAGTGTGGTGAGAGTAAAGCAGCTCTCTCTCCCCTCATTACACCAAAGGGGAAAATACAGGCACCCAGAAACTGCTGAAGAAGAATTTTCAGAGTTGTGTTTTCCTTTATCTTCTCCAAAGAAGTGAGAATCACATTACCTCTTGAAAGATAATAATAGTTGTAATAAAGTGTTCTTTATTCTCAACAGGGCTGTCAGGATTTGAACGGTACCTTTTTGGAACAATGGCAAGAAGGGAAGCCACTGCTCCCTGGTGTCCTTGAGAGGCTCAGAATCTTGCCCCTCATTCTCCCAATTTGGGTGAAAGTCTCAAGTAAAGGAAGCAGTTGCTTTTTAAAAATGTATCATTATAGAAATATACATACAAACAGAAATATTAGAACTACAATAATCTAATGTGCTGCTACATAGACAGCTACTTTGGACAATAATTTTGCAGAGGATGTTTATCCATTTGTTTTCTATCATCTTTCTCCTTTCTATCAGAACTCTAACATCCTTATAGAGTATCAACCCTACCCTGGAGCATGTAATTTTGGTGAGATGGTAAATGTAGGTGTCAGGGAGAAATATTACTTCCCACTTCTCATACAGTATTTGCACGCATGGCTGTGTTTCTTTGCCTTGGCTCTGCTGACATATTGAGCCTCATAATTCTTCATTGTGTAGCTATTCTGTGCATTGGAGAAGGTTTAGCAGCTCACTTGATGCCAGTAACACCCCTTCACTTTGAACATCTAAAAATTTCTCTAGACATTGCCAAATGTATTCTGGAGTGGGAGTGGGGGTAAAATTGCCCTTATTTGAGAATTAGTGGTATGATGTAAAGACCCTAGAATAAAATTTCAGGCCTCTTATAAAGCAGGAGTGACATAGCTCTTCCTCTTCCTTCATAAGAAGAAGACAGGAACTGAGTATGCATGACCCAGCACCTGCTGGATCCCTCTTTGGGAGTCTTGCCTCCAGGGGATATATTTAGGTCTATTCTTAGGCTTGTTGTAATGCATCAACTGCAGCTTGTAGTTTTGGTGGGGGTTATTCAAACAAGTAGTCATTTTTTAAACCTAAATTATAGTCAAAATGATATTCCATGCCATGCATTCAAGACCATGTAGTTACATTGATAGTGACTTGATTTAGGTGAGTGGCTAGGACTTGGAATTTTGTTAAGTGCAAAGCTACATTGGATTTTAACCATGGCATGTCACCACAGTTTAAGGTAGCTTTATATTCAAACAACTGATTCTATCTCACAAGAAATGGCCCGTGATAGACTTACTGATGTCAGCTGCTTGGGCTGTAGAATGGAAGCAATTGTGGCTGACTGTAAACTGCATTTTGGTTGTCATTGCATACAAGACCAAAAAAATGCTTCCTTCCTTTTGAACATTGGTAGGGAGAAAAATATCTGCTGCTAATGCTGTTTTTTATCCATGCTTTCAGACTGTTGAGTTACAAGTGGATTCCATTAGTTAATTTCAAACTTCATGTTATTATTGAAGCAGATAGGGCTAAATCAGAAATTCCATCTTTCTTACTGTTGTCTTCAACTACATTCTGGCTATGGATTTATTACACAAATTCTGACTTAAATTTTAGAGGCCCAAAATGTGATTTTACTTGTGTTAAGATCTTGGTAATTATGAAAACAAAATTACTCAATTCCTTAATATAAGGAGGACATTCTTTCTTCTTGGGTGGGGTTATAGAAAAACTCAATTAAACTTTTGAAAAACTAAAGGTCATGAAAGTAATTAATGAGGTCTATGCCTGGAACAATGTATTTCTTAGACTCATTCTTTGCAAGAAATCAAGAAAGGAGTAGGTTGAAATAATAGGTTTCAATCATACTTTCAGAAAGGAGTCAGAAAAGAGTAAAAAAAAGCTTTAGGCAGAGAAAAAATTAATTTTAAAATCATAGAAAATAATCAGCCATATACTATAAAGGAAAAATGACATTAGACCTTTAAGGCTGCAATAAACGGATATTAAAAAAGCAAAGGAAATGCTTCTGGGTCTTCTTTCTTTTAAAGAGATTATATGAAAGAGAAGAATTATTTCATTTTTCACAAAGAGTAAGTAAGGTCCAAAGGTCTAATAGCTTCTAATAAAGGAAAAGAAACCAGATAGGAAAAAGCAGGTCAGAATGACTGTGCCACAGAGGGACAGATTCAGAAAATTACTGGCTTTGAACTATGCAGTTAGTAGTTTAAATATACCTCTAGACTCAAAGTGAACACACTTAGAAAAGTCCCTTGAAAAACAGGACAGCTATATCAAACTGTTTTAATATAGAAATTTTTGACCTACTTGAAAAAGAAAAATACTATGGAAATTTAAGAATTACTTGGTGAACTTTCAAGATGAAAGTTATTGTTGACAGGCTTGTGGAGGTCACCTGAGCCTTCCAGGAACATGCTCCAAGAAGTTTTGACTTCATGAATGCATGGACAGCCAAAGACAAAGGGACATATGCTGAAGGAATCCAGGTAGAGCAGTAATAGTGTCCATCCTGCTGGATCTGAATGTTTGTCCAGGGGAAGAATATCTCCTGCGTGGGATTATCCAAATTTGGAAAAATAAAGGTGGACACATTCGTTTGAATAGCAGACACTTGTAGTAGTTCCATAAATCTCCCTATTTCTGTCTATGGTGGATAAGGACAAAGCAAAATCTAAAGGAATATGTAATAAAACTATAAAGTCTGAGCCAGAAAGGAACGAAAAGAACAAGACACTCAAATCGGGAAAATACTTCTAATTCTATTTGTATAAACTGGAAACGGGTTGAGCTTCCCTGGGTCCTAGAACACAAGTCTCAAAATGTTAACAGCAATTTCAGTTCATGAATCTGCTAAAGACAATGCTGCTGCTGAATGCGATTCTCTTGCCTCAGCCTCCTAAGTAGCTGGGACCACAGGCGCCCGCCACAACACCCGGCTAATTTTTGGTTGCAGTTGTCATTGTTGTTTAGCTGGCCTGGGCTGGGTTGGAACCTGCCAGGCTTGGTGTATGTGGCTGGCACAGTAACAACTGTGCTCCGGGCACCAAACCACCATATGGCAAATTTTTTAATTTGCATGGAAATTGTAATAGTACACTATGTGTAGGTAAGCAGTCATCAGGCAGTTAAGGAAGGAAGATTGTTACAGAAAGAGGAGATGGTTTTTTTTTGGGGGGGGGGTAGACTTTTTTTTTTTTTTAATATATAATTTTAGGTTATTGTGAGGGTACGAACAAACAGGTCACAATTTTGGAATTTGACAGGTGGAGTCTCTATTGTAGTTGTGTCCCGGAACCAAAAGGTGTGCCTTACATATGCCCTTAAAGTAGGAGCACACCAATCCCCCCCTATTTTCCTCTCCCCTCAGCTTGAATAGAATTAAGTTTTTCTCCTATGTGAGCATATGTTAGATCACCTACTGCTTCTTAATAAAGTCGAGTACATTGGATACTTGCTTTTCCATTCTTGTGTTTCAACTCCATCCAGGTTAATCAACAACTTTTCTTACAACTAAATAGTAGTCCATGGTAGTATACATATAGCATATACAGATACATAGCACAGCTTGTTATATCCGGCATTTAGGTTGTTTCCACATGTTGGTGATTGTAAATTGAGCTGTGATAAAAAAAACTACTGCAAATGTCTTTATGATAAAATTATTTTTTTCTCCTCTGGGTAGATATTTAGTAGTGGGATTGTGGGGTCAAATGGGAGGTCTAAGTTGAGTTCTTTGAGGATTCTCCATAATTCTTTCAAAAGAGGCTGTATTAGTTTGCAGTCCCACCAATAGCAGGAAGGTGCCTCCCTCTTCACTCCTGTGCTAGCATCTACAACTCTGGAACTTTTGGATGTGAGCTTTTCTCACTAAGGTTAGGTGATAATTCAGGGTGGTTTTGGTTTGCATTTCTCTAATGATTATGGATGATGAGCTTTTTTACACATTTGTTATCCATTTATCTGTCTTCCTCAGAGAAGGTTCTGTTCATCTCTCTTCCTCATTGATACTATGGGATTGTTGGCTTTTTTCATTTGGATTAATTAGAGTTCTCTATAGATCCTAGTTATCAAGTCTCTGTCATATTTGTCATACGCAAAATATCTTTTCCTATTCTGAAAATTGTCTATTTGCTTTAATTGCTGTGCTTTGCAGTTTAATTAAGTCCCATTTGTTTATTTTTGTTGTTGTGATTGCCACTGAAGTCTTCATCACAAAATCTTTCCCCAGGATGACATCCTAAAGAGTTTTTCTCACACTTTTTTCTAGAAATTTCACCATTTCATGTCTTAGATTTAAGACATCATGAAGGTTGAGCTTTTATTCACCTTGAGTCAATTTTTGTAAGTGGTAAAATGTGCAGGTCCAATTTCAACAGTTTTTTACATGTGATGATCAAGTTCTTCTAGCACCATTTACTGAATAGGGGTTCATTCCCCAGTATATACATTTTTTTGGTTTATCAAAGATCAGATGACTATAAGATGACTATAAAAGATTGGTTTCATTGCTTGGTTTTCTATCTTGTTGATGACTAAAGATATCAGAGATCAGATGACTATAAGAGATTCGTTTTATCTCTTGGTTTTCTATTCTGTTCCCTTGGTTTTCTATTCTGTTCCCTATGTCTATGTCTATATTTTTGTGCCAATAACATACTGTTTTGATTGCTGTGGACTTGTAATATAACCTAAAGTATGGTAGAATGATGCCTCTGGCATTGTTTTTATTACTGAAAATTGCTTTGACTATATATATATATTTTTTCTGGTTCCACACAAAATGAAGTCCTATTTTTCCCAGTTCTTCAAAGTATGATGTTGGTAGTTTAATGAAGATTGCATCGAATCTGCAGATTGCTTTGGGTAGAATAGACATTTTAACAATGTTGATTCTTCCTAACAACAAGCATAGTATGTTCTTCCATTTGTTAATGTCTTCTACTGTTTCTTTTCTTAGTGTTTTATAATTCTCTTTGCAGAGGTCCTTCATTTCTTTTGTTAGGTTATTTCATTTTCTTTGTAGCTACTGTGAAGAGAACTGTATCTTTGATTAGCTTCTCAACATGGCTGTTATTGGCATATACAGAAGCTACTGATTTGTGGAAATTGATTGTATACCCTGAGACATTACTCTATTGCTTGATCACTTTCAGGAGTCTTGTGGTTGAGTCTCTAGGGTTTCCTAAGTATAAGATCATACCATCAGCAAAGAGCAAGAGTTTGACATCCTGTGCCTCCATTTGAATGCCTCTTATATCTGTCTCTTGCCTCATTGCATTAGCTAGAACTTAAAGAACTATGTTGAATAGTAGTGGTAAAAGAGGATATCCTTGTCTGATTCCAGTTATAAGTAGAAAAACTTTCAGTTTTACAACATTTAGCATGATAGTAGCTATGGGTTTGTTGTAGATGGCTTCAATCGTATTAAGAAATGTAACACCTATATCTATTTTCTTAAGTGTTCTTGTTAGAGAAGGATGCTGAATTTGATCAAATGCTTTCTCTGCATGTATTGAAAGGATCATATGGTCTTTGTTTTTTCTTCTATCGATATGGTGAATTACATTTATGAATTTGAGCATGTTAAACCAGTCTTGCATCCCAGGGATGAAGCCTACTTGATCATGATGTATAATTTTTTTTTTTTTTTTTTTTTAATGGTTAGCTGTCATCTTTTCACTAAGGTTTCATTGAGTATTTTTGAGTATAGCTTCTATTCCTTTGGGTCATTCTTCTTCCTCCTCAGAAATACCTATAATGTGCATGTTTGAATGTTTCATAAAATTCCATAATTCTCTAAGTGATACTTATTCTCTCTCTTTCCTCTTTTCTGCCTCTCTCTTTTGTCCACAACAACCTCAAGCAATCCTCTGGCCTCAGCCTCCCAAGTATCTGGGACCCAGGTGCCCATCACAACGTTTAACTACTTTTTCATTTTTAGTAGAGATGGGGGTCTCACTCTTGCTCAGGCTGATCTCAAATTCCTCAAGCAATGTTCCTACCTCAGCTTCCCAAAGTGCTAGGATTACAGGCATGAGCCAACACGCCCAGCCTATTGTTCACTCCTTCTTTTGACTGCTTCATTGTTATCATATTTTTAATTTCCATAAGCCCTTTTTCCCCAAAGTATCTCTTTTTTTCCAAGAATTCTTTCTTATGTCATGACACAGTGGTTTCTGACCATCGTGAAGGTTGAGTTTTTTGTCTGTTCTCCTTAGTGCTGAGCCACTAGTGACTGCCTGGCTTATGGCAGGTCCTCAAATATTTGCTGACTGGATTTCTCTGATGATATTTTGATAAATTTTTGGAGGATTTCATATCTCTCCATAGTCTCTGTTTCCTCCACAATTTTGTTTCCTATTTACTTTGGCTTCTTTCATTGTACATTTGTTGATTCTTGGTTGTTGGCTCGTATTTAAGAACCTGGCTCTAAAATGCTGATGCAACGCTCTCCTGTGTACACAGGCATGACTTGGTGACTGTGAATTTCTCATCCAGGATTAATTAAACAGAGCTTGAAATATTTTGTCTTAGAATTAGCGTATTTAGTTAGATTTCACTATAGGGTATTCTAAATGATGTAGTAAATATTTAAATGTCTAATTTTTAAAACACTTTCTCACTGTTTTCATCATCCTGAATCCCTCTTAATCTTTACTATAGCAGTCTATATAAAATAAGGTCACATCAAATGTTTTCTCTCTTGATTTTACTTTCTATGACAAATATATTCATATAAATGTTCAAAGATCCATATACAAAGATATTCATCATAGTGTTAAGGGTAAAAACCCTATATGTTCATCACTATAGGAGGTGTAAAATAAATGATAGCATAGCCACATGATGAAATGAATACTAAACTGGTTTTTAAAAGCATGAGGGAGGGTAGTGCCTGTGGCTCAGTGGGTAGTGCACCAGCCCCTTATACAGGCTGGTGGGTTCAAACATGGTCCCAGCCAAACTGCACCAAAAAAATAGCCAGGCATTGTGGCAGGCACCTGTAGTCCCAGCTACTTGGGAAACTGAGGCAAGAGAATTGCCTAAGCCCACGAGTTGGGGCTTACTGTGAACTGTGAGTTGGGGAAGTTACTGTGAGATGTGTGACACCACAGCACTCTACTGAGGGTGATAAAGTGAGACTCCATCTCTACAAAAAGATAAAAATGTAAAAGAAATAAATAAATAAAAGCATGAGGGAGACCTATATTGGCTTATATGGAAAGATAGCTGACTTTTGTTTTAAACAAAGCAGAAAACAAAGAAAAGTGTCATATCTCACTTTCATAGAAAATTAATAGAACAGAATTAATTTTTCCCTCTCTTACAAATAAGGCCTAGGTTTTGGGGAAGGGGAGACACAGCTTCCATCTCTTTTGGTAACTTATTCCAGAGATTAACAAAAATTCGTGACAGTAAAATTATCATTATATCTTTCTTATCTAACTTCAAGACAAATTTTAAGGTATTTAATTATCTACTACTTCATCCTGTGTACTCTTTTACATAAATGTACATTTCAAGTACTTTACATATGATAACTCAATTACCAGAACTAAATATAAAGTAGATACTATAATTATCCTCTTCCCTTTTTTTGAAGAGAATACTGAAACACAAAGAAATTAGGTAGATTGATCAAGTTTACTAGCTAAGATCTGAGTCTACAAACTCTATACTATAACCACTAAATCTGATTTACTTAATCATTATAGGTTGAGTTTTCTGTTAATTTTAGGCATAAGTATTTCTAGCAGAAATGTGAATGGAAGGATTAACTTTTATCACAAAAATTATAATTTCAGGGAGGCAAGATGGCTGACTGGAGCCAGCTTTCCACAGAGGCTTCCACCCAGAAGGAGAGTTAAACGACAGAAGTTTAGCAAGTAACCTGGTGGATTGGAGCTGAGCCAAGAGAGAAGGTTGAAGAATGCACATCAACCCTGCTGAGGCAAGCTGTGACTCCAAGAATACAAACAAAAGGTACAAAATCCATTGCCAAGTGGACAGGAATCCCCCACACCCCCGAGAAGGACTCACAGCACACTTGCTACAAATAAGTTAGCTGAGTTCAAATATCCTCTCATTTTATCCCACTGGAAACACCCTCTAAAAACCAGACCTCCTTCCCCTACTAGGGTGCCATGGCACTCTCTTGCCAGGCATAAAACTGTATAAAACTGTATATATACTATACCTGCAATTCTGAATTCCCAGCACTCCCCTCACTCTCACCCTGAGGTATGGAACCCTGTCCCTCAAGGAGTCCAGATTCTTGGGTGTGTTCTTGAGAGGTGTGGACAGGGCATGCACTACTGCTGGTCAGTGCTGATTCTGTGGCATGGGAGTAGGGAGAAGACAGTCAGCTAACAGGGAACCATACAGGGGCGGTGGTGCCCCAAGGCACAGAGCCACAGCCACCGCAGTGGGAACAATAGGGCTCACACCCCTGGGGATATTCTGGAGTCACACCCCCTGTCTCTCTAGGCAACCAGACAAGGCTGGGCATCTTCTGTGTTGGCAGCTGCTGGTGGAATATATCTCGGACAGAAACACTGGCCCTGTGAGTAAAGGTTATGCCTGAGGTGGTACTGGCCTAGGCAGAGCACAGGGACTAGAATACGCATGTGCAGAGACAGCAGACTTGCAGGGCAGAGCTGACCCAGAGGACTGCTTTACTGAGGCCAAGATGCACCTGACCATCAGGGGATCATAGCTAAGACAAAGGCGGGCAGGCAGGGGCTGGAACTGACAGCCGAGCGTGAACCCTAACTGGCCTGCCCCCATAAACTGTAGCCGAGACCAGGCAGTGGCACAGACTGGGCTTGATTCACAGTTTCTGTGAACTCAAACAGCATCTGCTTCACAGGGGAATATAGCCAGGACAGAAACAAATTCTGCGAAGTTGTTCTGTTCTGTCAGCAACATCAATCAGGGGTAGGGCTGGAACTTAGTGAACCACCCAGCCTCCATTAAGCACCTGAGGTTGTCAGGCCTCATGTCCCCCTGCAGATAGTGGCAGAGATCAGGGCCTGGCTGAGGAGACATAGATCTCCCTGTGAGTCAGGCAGGTACAACCCCCTAGAGCATCTGCTCATTGGAGGAAACTGGGTCACAGCTCAGTGGGGTTACCAGTGACAGGGTGTGACAGAGGTATAAGGTAGGGAAGGAGTCATCAACCTTCCAAGACTAATTTATTTGCTGGATGGGTCCTTCTGACCTCATGGAGCATCAGAGCTAGTCATATTTGAGTTGCCAGCAGACCCCTGCTATCTAGATGCCAGAGACCTTTTGAACTCTCCCAGCCGAGACAGGTGCTGACTGAGACAATGGATTTAGATCTCTTGAACTGGGCCAATCACCCAAGTGGTACCCTGGATGTGTGGTTGTGGGAAGGTTTGATTTTCCTTTTCCAATGTTGCCTGTGGGGGGTGGGATGACTTAATTGCTGGTATTTCTCCATAGCTGAGACTTCAACCCAGAGTAACTGATTCACTGGGGTAGGACAGAGACCAGTGAAAACAAGACAGAGTCACTTAGTTCCACCACACCAAGCAGGTCCCCCATTTCTCAGGCCGTAGCACTTTACAGGTTCTTGGCAAAGCTCTAGGGGAAAAAGTACAGAAACCAGTCCCAGCTTTTGGACAAAGGGCTGTTTAATCACTACTCCTGGAGCCCCCAACCAAACTTCTCTTTACCTGCTCAACTAGTCAAATGGTGTAAAACAATCATGAGACAGAATCAGCAGAAGAACTCCAGTAACATGAATAACCAGAGTAGATCAAACCTCCCTCCCCCCACCACCAAAGGAAAGATATGGCGGACACAACTGAAGATCCTGTTCATAAACAGATGGCTGAGATGTCAGAAATCAAATTCAGAATTTGGATTGCAAACAAGATTAATAGAATAGAGGAAAAGTTGGAATTAGAAATTTAAGAAGCAATTCAAAAGTTGCCTCAAGAATTCAATGAATTCAAAGACAAAATCACCAAAGATTTTGACACATTGAGACAAGAATTTGCATCCCTCGAGATTTGATAAATACAGTAGAACCCCTCAGTAACTGAATGGAGCAAGCAGAAGAAAGGATTTTTGACAATGAAGACAAAGATTTTGAACACTCCCAAAAACTCTCAAAGAGGAAGAGAAATGGAGAGCAAAAATGAATCATTCTCTCAGAGAGCTCTGGGATATTTTGAAGAAAACTAATATCTGCCTTATAGAAATTCCTGAAGGCCATGAGGTGGCTTTGAAAGGCACAGAGGCTCTTCTTTATGAGATAATGAAGGAGAATTTTCCAAACATGCCAAGAGATTCTGAAATTCAGATAGTAGACAGTTTCAGAACCCCAGCATGACTCAACCCAAATAAAACTTCTCATAGGCACATAATAATTAACTTCGCCAAACTTAAAATGAAGGAGAAAATTCTGCAAGCAGCCAAACATAAGAAAACCATAATCTATAAGGGGAAGAATATTAGAATGACTGCAGATCTCTCTGCTGAAACCTTTCAAGCTAGAAGAGGGTGGACATTGATGTTTAATCTCCTAAAAAAATAAATAATAACTTTCAACCCAGGATCATGTATCCAGCAAAGCTGAGTTTTATTTATGATGGAGAAATTAAATACTTTAATGACATTCACATGTTGAAGAAATTTGCCATCAATAAACCAGCTCTCCAGGATATTCTCAGACCTATCCTTCATAATGACCAGTACAATCTTCCACCACAAAACTAAACTTTTGATCAAATTCCAATTTCCACAATGGTGAAAGAATTAAAAGTGTTCACTGGACTTTCAAAAAACTCAACACTCAAAATTCTACCATGCTTATCAATATTCTCAATTAATGTGAATGGTTTAAATTGTCCTCTAAAGAGGCACAGGTTGACTGACTGGATACAAAAACTCAGGCCAGATATCTGCTCCATACAAGAATCAAATCTCATCTTAAAAGATAAATATAGTCTCAGGGTGAAGGGATGGTCATCTATATTTCAGGCAAATGGAAATCAGAAAACAGCAGGTGTTGCAATTTTATTCACAGATACAATAGGATTTAAACCAACAAAAGTAAGAAAAGATAAGTATGGTCACTTCATATTTGTTAAGGGTAACTATCAATATGATGAGATTTCAATTATTAACATTTATGCACCCAACCAGAATGCAGCTCAATTTATAAGAGAGACTCTAACAGACATGAACAACTTGATTTCCTTCAGCACCATAAGAGTCAGAGATTTTAACACTCCTTTGCCATTGTTGGATAGATCCTTCAGTAAGAAGCTGAGCAAAGAAATTTTAGATTTAAACTTAACTATTCAACATGTGGATGTAACAGATATCTACAGAACATTTCATCCCAACAAAACTGAATACACATTCTTCTCATCAGCCCAAGAAACATACTCCAAAATTGATCACATCTTAGGTCACAAGTAACCTCAGTAAATTGAAAAGAATAGAAATTATTCCTTGCATCCTCTTGGACCACCATGGAATAAAAGTTAACAAAAGGAATTGGCATACTTATATAAAAACATAGAAGTTAAATAACCTTATGCTGAATGATAGCTGGGTCATAGATGAGATTCAGAAGGAAGTTACCAAGTTTTTGGAACAAAATGATAATGAAGACAAGAATTATTAGAACCTCTGGGATACCACAAAGGCAATCCTAAGAGGGAAATTTATAACACTGCAAGCCTTCCTCAAGAGAACAGAAAGAGAAGAAGTTAACAACATTATGGGATTCTCAAGCATCTGGAAAAGGAAGACCATTCCAATCCCAAACACAGCAGAAGAAAATAAATAACCAAAATTAGAGCAGAGTTAAATGAAATTGAAAGGATTATACAACAGATCAATAAATCAAAAGTTAGTTTTTTAAAAAGGTCAATAAAATAGATAAAACTTTGGCTAACCTAACCAGGAAGAAAGGAGTAAAATCTCTAATTTCATCAATCAGAAATGGTAATGATGAAATAACAACAGACTTGTCAAAAATTTAAAAAATCCTTAATGAATATTACAAGACACTTTATTCTCAAAAATATGAAAATCTGAAGGAAATTGACCAATACTTGGAAGCCCACCACCTTCCAAGACTTAGCCAGAATCAAGTGGAAAAGTTGAACAGGCCTATATCAAGTTCTGAAATAGCATCAACTGTACAAAATCTCCTAAAAAGGAAAGCCTGGGACCAGATGGCTTCACGTCAAAATTCCACCAAACTTTTAAAGAGGAATGAGTACCTTTATTATTCAACCGTTTCCAAAATATAGAAAAAGAAGGAATACTACCCAACACGTTCTATGAAGCAAACATCACCCTGATCCCCAAACCAGGAAAAGACCCAACAAGAAAAGAAAATTACTGTATATACTCGAGTATAAGCCCAAGTTCGGGTCATACAGGTTATTTGATTCAGTGTGCGTGCACCTAAACAAATGCACGTAGTCTCCAGTTGTCTTCTGCTGTCTGCTTGAGGGGGCGGTGCTTCAGCTCAGTCCACAAGTTGAGGCTGAGCTGAAGAGGTAGGCGGCTGAACTGAACTGTATTCCACTGAACTATTTAACCCACAATATTTAATGGCACATTTAATTAAGTGAAAACCCCACTTAAGGCAGTAAAGTCTTGTAAATAAATGTTTATAAATCCTGAATCCTTATAATCAGGGATTTGGAGTATAAGGATTCAGGATTTTTAACCATTTACATGTTTAGCTAATGGAACTAAGCTGAGACCTGTCATTATTTTTAAAAGGAAGACTATGCCTAAAAAGGTCAAATTCCCACCAGGAATTACAGTGTGCATACATGAAAAAGGCTGGATGGATGAGGACAGAACAAAAAAATGGCTGGAAGAAATTTGGAACGCACGACCAGGAGCAGCCTTGAAGAAAAACCATCATTACTGGTTTGGGATATGTTCAGAGCTCACACATCTGATGACATAAAAAAACTGGGAAAGTCGTCTCAGGTTACTTTGGCTGTTATTCCTGGTGGGCTTACATCTGTATTGCAGCCCCTAGATGTGTGTCTAAATAAACCCTTTAAAGACCGTGTGCGAAAGATGTGGCATGAATGGATGTCATCTGGTCAAGCCCAATTGACAAAAGTCGGAAATCTAAAG